>APFE031005377.1:97076-110370 GCA_000404065.3 Pinus taeda | reverse complement strand
CGTACTGCTGGTCGAACTGGTCCAATGTCTACATGAGCACATGAGTTTTGATTACTCTTGATCAAATAAAGCATAAGAACATTATAAAAATAATAAACAGAGATATGGTCAGAAAATTTACCCATAGCACCCCACTATTCACCAGCCGGCATCACCAAATTCGGGTCACCCCGGAAATCCATGCCAGCGTATGGAAACTTGGCATAAACCATCTCTTGATGGTCGACCCACTCGAAGAAGGTATTAGAGAAAGAAATTTGGGGCTGGCCAGCATGTCGGGACATGAGGTCAACCCATCTCTGCATCCGTGGCTCAGTCGGTGGAGGTAAACCAAGTGAAATGTACTGTGGCTGCATCAGTGGGATGTTTTCCAAGGGGAAATTAGTCAAAACAGAATGATAGCCAAAATTCTTGGATCTTCCGCTTTTCACCTTAGTCAGTTGTTCTTTCATCACAGAGATTACTGCGTCACACCAGTTGAACACCTTTGGTTCAAGGCATTCCAAGGGGTATTGCATATAAGACCTGTTAACTATGTGAAGAGCAGCACTACCAGCTAGTCGAGCAAAAGTGAAGAAAATAGTCCTCAAGGGCCGGTCAGTGACATATCGAATGTTGATCTTGTTATTCGTACTTGGCTGAGATCCCTCTCTACAGTGCCGGCGAATGTACTCTCTCACGGATTCACCCCCGCAGGCAGAACCTGATAAATGAGAGAGGGGTGCCATGCCTTGATAAACTGGTCAAAAAATAGATGTCCATGACAGTTAAGGGGCTAGATTTTCCCCTGATCTAGAACACTTGGTTGGTAGGATCCTAGGCGTTGAGGAAATATTGCAACAAGTTGATTTGTTGCCTCATGCTAGAGATGTAGAAAAACTTCAGTAGGCCACAGTTCCGCAATGTAGTTACCGTACCCAGATCATGTAAAGCAACCATGTCCTCTTCTTCATGTTCGCATTCTCGCCATGTAACAACCATTTTGCTCCGATGAATCTCTGAAAAACAAACAAGAGAAGAATCAGGGTCCTGATTTGGCAAAAACAGGCAAAAATTCCATGAGAAAATAGTGCAAAAGCTTCCCTCCTTGCGCCCATCGCACCCCAGCAGTGTACTGGGAGCGATGCATACTGACTCACCAGTGACAAGTCCAGTATGCATCGCACCTTTCGATATAGGAAGGGTGCGATGGGGCTAGGGTGAATTTTTCAAGCCCCAGAGGCTCAGCAAAGTAGGGAAACATGCTTAGAATTCAAAAAGGAAAGAATGCAACTGAAGAGCATAGGTTTAGCTCCTACCTGGTCTAGATGGCACCAAGAATTGTCCATAGAATCTCCCGGAATTAGCTAGTGAAAATCAGGGGGGAAAGGCACCTCCAGAGCTCCAACAAACCAAGTTCAAATGAGATGGTAAAATGGAAGGTAAAAGACACTTTTAAATTACTTTTCACATAATTCGAGTAAGGTGTTAGTGTTTTTTACTCATTTATCAAGCATATGTTTTCATTTCTAATCGGTTTGATGAAGCAATTGAACGGGTAGTACAATCTTTGAAAGAACAAAGTGCTAATGGTAAATCAAGTAATCAATGACCATTATCACGACCAGTTTTTATGTGGAGTTCAAGCTCATTAAAAATTAAACCTAAGCAATGAGCAAATGTTTCCCCAAGAGTTTAAGCTCATTAAAAAATGAACCAATCTCCGGTAAATAACCATTGTGTACACATTATCATCAGCTTTTGAGCCTTGGTCGTGTTCTCATCATCACCTCCACTGTGTTTTAGCCGATCATACGCCTCCATTTCATTGTTTACCCTTTTGAGGAACATCTGTGAAGAGTGATTCTATTAGCCATCCTTGTGACACTTCCGTGATTGGAAAATTCCAAACCATACTTGGAATCAACTGCTACTCGAAATTATCACCCGTTCCTCAAAAAACTAGTTTCCTTTAAGCTCTTTTCATCTGACTCGTAAAATATGAAAAGATTACCAAGTGATTGGCCTCTCCGGCTCGTTAAAGTCATCGGAAGTGCTATCCCTCCTCTAGATTTTAGTCTTTTTGGACCTGAGGGATTATTACACAAAAAGATTGAGCGCTTGTCTTGTTCGGCTCGTTAAAGCTATCGAAAATTCATCCCTTTCGTATTATTTTATACTTTTTCGAACTTAAGGGATTATATGACGAAAAAGGATTATTGGAGTTTCCTTTCTGTCCCATTTTAGACTCTCTAAAAATGAAAAAGGACCGAGTTATCGTTGTCATTAAACTCGTTAAAATCAATAGCGACAAGCTTGTCCAAATGGAGAAGAATGAATTTCCCTGTCGCTAGGCTCGTTAAAACATAGCGACGGGTTCGCCCGAAGGGCGGATTATAGAACAATCATATGTTATCATCCTCAAGCTTGATAAAAATAAAGAGGTATTGGTCAGCAATGAATGGGGAAAATTGGGAAGAAAACTTGAAGAAACTTTATTGGTAGCAAGTCGCTCTTGAACATGACACTTTCACTCCATCCGAGTCAGGTTGGGTTATTCTTTTCACTGGTCATTTCACCATTGCTCCATCACACCATCCATATTTGGGGTTAATGCTACCAAAACATGCTAGTGTCGCTGGTATGTTCAAGAGAAGTCGCTCAGAGAATTCACCTATCTCTCATCTGCTGCAATACATTCACGCTCCATTCTTTCATGACCGCCACCCTGAACCTTATATCATTAGACAATTTTCATCTCCATAAAATCATTTGCTCCGTTCCGTGTCATAGATGCGGGATTCATTAAGGCCCTCTTACGATAGGTCGCTTCTTGTTGACATCAGCTCATTATCCAAGAAGTCGACCTAGGAACAACCCCTTTCAGTACTTGGAAGCTTGCATGCCTCAATGGCAAGTTTCTTACTTTCAGTGACAGGTTTACATCAATGGCCTTTGACTGAGAGATTTTGCGTGGTGTTCGACACCAAGTCCCCTTTTCACACCATGCGAATTGTACTATAGTACCTTGAGGGTCATTGTCACTATTGGTGATTCCTCTCGCGCTTGTTAACAACTTACATCATTGGCTAGTAATCAGGCGATGTCCTTCCATGTTCGACTCCAGAACATCTTTCACATGGATCGACTTGTACTCTGAGTGAAGATTGAACGAGTTTTGAAGATCTCAGATCTAGTTTCATCCATCTGGGCTATGATATATTCAGGAATATAAAGACATCAAATGTACATCATTTCCGAATAGATGATCATCCAAGTCAAAGGATGATGACTCCGTCCGAATCATTAGTCTGCTACACAGATGGTTGTCTGTCCTATGTACATGAAAATGAATTTATAAAGCTGAGCATGGGAATGTATGCCTCAGCTAGATCATGAAAAAAATTATGAAGATAATGTATTGTATTGTATCTTATTACAGGTCGCCTTCCAGCTCGAAAAAACTTCGGATCCTCATGATAAAGCATTTAACCCGACATCAAAAGATTAACAACCTCATGCTTTAGGGGGCAACTATTATAGACATTTTTGGGCACTACAACCACAATCATAAATGTCCATAAACAAGGGCTCCTAAGTCCTTGAAAGTGTTGCTTCAGGTCAGTTGATTACATCATCTCCCATAAGTTATCCACAGAAAACTGCTCAGAACTGGTCAAAACTAGACCATACTAAATGCCCAGTGCAGAGGGTGCAATGGATCCCACCTACTCAGTGTAAAGGGTGCGATGCATACTAGAAAAACATTCTGTAGGGTGCGATGGGCGAGAATGGACAAATGGCAGGGACGGTTTGCGAGGTGGAGGATCATGGAATCTTCCAGAAGCTTCTCCTCTGACACTTGTCGCTCTGAATTCACCCAGGGATGAGTAAGAGATCATCAATATCCAAGTGGAATCAAGAACTATCAGAGAGAGGACACTAATCAAATTCCCAGAAGCTAACTCACCCCCTACAATCATCTATATATGGATCCCTCATCACAGAGATCTAGAGGTTGGAGTCTTGTATCTTGTAAAGAAGTGTTGTTGGTTTCCTGGTGTAACATCATAGTGTTGGGTGATCTAAGCTTTACATTAGGTGAAGAAGGGCTTTCATGCTGGAGGATGATGCTGGGTTAGAACATTTGGTTGTAATCCTCTTTGCTATTCTTGATATTAATAAAGCTATTCAAGTTTTCCTCCACATTCTTGTATGTTTGGTTGTATGTGCATTTGTGTGGTCAATACATATCTGGTCCTATATTTTTTATGACTATAGATCTCTGTTCTTCAATAGTATTATGCTGCTTTGATTCCACAGGCGCTCTTTGAAGCTGGGTAGACAAAGAAGAAGCAACAAAGATCTATCAGAAAGGAGAGGAACCAGGCAAGCGCAAGACTAAGGTTGGTGTCCTTTGTTCCCCTCTTATCTACTTCTCATAAAGGAAAGCAAAAGTAGTTTTAGGATAATGACTCCGTCCGAATCGTCATTCCGCTACACAGACAGTTGTCTATCCTATGTACATGAAAATGAATTTATAAAGTTGAGCATGGGAATGCTCGCTTCAGCTAGATCATGAAAAATATTATGAAGATAATGTATTGTATTATATCTTATTACAGGTCGCCTTCCAGCTCGAAAAAACTTTGGATCCTCATGATAAATCATTTCACCCGACATCAAAAGATTAACGACCTCATGATTTAGGGGGCAAATGTTATAGAAATTTTAGGGCACTACAACCCCAATCATAAATTTCCATAAACCAAGGGCTCCTAAGTCCCTGAAAGTGTTGCTTCACTCCCTAAAGGAACAAGGTCAGCTAATTACATCATCTCCCAGAAGTTCTCCACAGAAAACTACTTAGAACTGGTCAAAATTGGACCATACTGAATGCCTAGTGTAGAGGGTACGATGCATCCCACCTACTCAGTGTAAAGGGTGCAATGCATACTAGAAATCCCTTCTGTAGGGTGCAATGCATACTAGAAATCCCTTCTGTAGGGTGCAATGGGCGAGAATGGACAAATGGCAGGGACAGTTTGCGAGGTGGAGGATCATGGAATCTTCCAGAAGCTTCTCCTCTGACACTTGCCTCTCTGAATTCACCCAGGGATGAGTAAGAGATCATCAATCTCCAAGTGGAATCAAGAACTATCAGAGAGAGGACACTAATCAAAATCCCAGAAGCTGACTCACCCCCCTACAATCATCTGTATATGGATCCCTCATCACAGAGATCCAGAGGCTGGAATCTTGTATCTTATAAAGAAGTGCTATTGGTTTCCTCGTGTAACATCATAGTGTTGGGTGATCTAAGATTTACATGAGGTGAAGAAGGGCTTTCATGCTGGAGGATGATGCTGGGTGAAAACATTTGGTTGTAATCCTCATTGATATTCTTGGTATTAATAAAATTATTCAAATTTTCCTCCACATTCTTGTATGTTTGATTGTATATGCATTTGTGTGGTCAATACATATCTGGTCCTGTATTGTTTATGACTATAGTTCTCTATTCTTCGATAGTATTATGCTGCTTTGATTCCACAGGTGCTCTTTGAAGCTGGGTAGAAGAAGAAGAAGCGGCAAAGATCTATCAAAAAGGAGAGGAACCAGGCAAGGAACCAAGCGCAAGGCTGAGGTTAGTGTCCTTTGTTCCCCTCTTATCTACTTCTCATAAAGGAAAGAGAAAGTATTTTTAACTTGTTTATTTCTAAAATAGCTACCAGTCTTAGTGGGACTAGCAGCTCCGAGTGGACACTATTCCCGGTAACATAGTTCCAAATATTGGCATGTATAAAATGTCAGTTTTGGAGAATGCAGAGATCAATAAGAAAATTCAAGAGCTACTTGAAAAATGGGTCATTAGGCCTAGCACATCTCCTTGTCGGTCTCCTATTTTTTTGGTTTCGAAGAAAGATGGTACATGGCAAATGTATGTGGATTTACGAGCCTTTAAAAATATCATGGTAAAGAATCTTTATCCCCTTCCTTGCATTCATGATTTGCTAGATCAATTAAGGGAAGTTGTTTACTTTAATAAGTTATATTTAAGAAGCAATTATCATTAGATAAGGGTTGATGAAGATGATATTTGGAAAACTACTTTCAAGACAAAACAAGTTTTGTTTGGATGGTTAGTTATGTCATTTGGGATTTGCAATGCACCTGCAACAGTCATGATAGTTATGAAAGATGTGTTGTGACCATTCCTTGATGAATTTTTCATAGTGTAATTAGATGATATCCTAATTTTCAGCAAGATTCATGAATAGCATGTTAACCATGTGAAACAAATTTTATATTCCTTGAAAAAGGAAAAGTTGTATTTGAAGATGTCTAAGTGTGAATTTGGGAAATCTTCTTTAGTTTATTTGGGTCATGTTTTAGGAGGGGGTGAATTGAAGTTTGATTCCTCCAAATTTGATGTCAATGTGAATTGGCAAAAACCCATCAATGTAATAGAAGTTAGGAACTTTTCTCGAACAACCCAATATTGTAGAAAAATTGTCATTAACTTCTCCTGCATTGCAGCACCATTACATGCTTTGACAAGTGTGAAACAAGTCTTTCAGTGGGGAGGCACACTCCAGAAATCCTTCGACACATTGAAATAGAAAATAAATGCAACATCAGTTCTAAAACTTCCAGATCTTAAGCAAGCATTTGAAATTCAAACAAATGCAAGCGAAATACTATGGAATTAGTTTTGGTGTAGCATGGTTAGCCAATATGTTATCATTATGAAACCTTTACCAATGCAGTAATTAACTATACAACTTATGATAAAGAGTTTTATGATTTGGAATAAATCTTGGAGAAATGGAAGCACTATTTTATGGGTAAAGAAATGATTATACATACTAACCATCAACTTTTGCAATATTTACAATTGCAAACCAAGCTACAACAAGATAGGCATTTCAAGTGGATGGGATTCCCACAACAATTTCATTTGGTAATCAGGTAAAAGAAAGATATATATAACAATGTGGTAGATATGTTATCAAGGCCTATTGTTAATGCATCTATTATTCTTAAGCATAACTCAATCATGCATAAAAGTTACATTGAATAGTATGCTCAAGATCAATATTGTAAAGTTGTTTATGCAACTTTGGGTCAAGGAAATCATGTTCAAGAGTTGGATTATCATGTTCATAACAAGTTGTTGTATCAGCTTCGAAAGTTATGCATTCCACAAGGTGAAAGAATCAATGACATGAGGGAAGCCCACACTTCTCTTATTGTTGGTCACTCTAGTGTAGGAAAAACAATTGTTAAATTTTAGAGGTATTGTTATTGGCCTCACATGAACGAAATTGATTCAAGATATGTAAAAGGATGTTCTATGTGTGCTACTATCAAGTCAAGAAATCAGAAATTTTGTTTATACAATCCATTTCCTATTCCTTTTCATCCTTGGGAAAGTATTTCCATGGATTTTGTTGGAGGACTACGATTTTCTAGGAAAGGTCATGACTATCTATATGTTGTTGTGGATCATTTCAGAAAAATGTGTGTGTTTATGCCATGTAAGAAACATGTTACAGCTGAACATACTACAAATATGTTCTTCCAAAATCTATGGGTTCACTTTGGGTTACCCACTTCTATTATTTGTTATCAAGATTCTTGACTTTTTGGGAAGTTTTTTTCAAGTTTATGGGAACTCATGGACACAAAGTTGAACAAGGGCACCACATTTCATCCACAAACTGACGACCAAAGAAAATTAGTGAATAAAACAATAGTGCATCTCCTTCAAGGATATTGTGGTAAGAATCCTAAACTTGGGATGAGCATTTGCATTACATCTTACATGTCTATAATCATTTCAAGAATTCATCTACACAGGCATCTCCATTTAAATCTTGTTTAGGTTATTTGCCAAAGTCTCCTTTGGATTTCATATTCAGTAAATATATTGCAGTGGATGGACAATGATGTGAACAAAGCAAAGAATTTCATTGAACAAATTTAGCAAGTGCATCAAAGAGTAAAAGAATGGTTAGAGGAAAGAAAATTGAAGTACAAAGCAAGACATGACAATAATTAGGTTGGTCATGATTTCCAAGTGGGAGTTCAAGTTCGGTTTTACATCAACAAGGAAAGATATGATCATTTCAAAATCTTGGAGAAGATTGTTATCAATGCTTTCTGATTAGATTTTCCACCTTACATGCAAATTTATTCTGTTGTGAATGTGGAAAACTTGAGATTGTATGAGCCTCGAATGATTGATGATGAAGAAGAGAATTTTCATATTCTATCTATAAAATATTTTTCTCCCGAATATTTAAATGACTTTCAGGAAGACTCAATAGCTGACAAGAGGATCAGGACATCATAGAGGCAATGTGGAGTACCTTTGAGTGGGGCTCAAAGGTACCAATCCAAGTAAAGCAAGGTTGATTGAGATCGAAAAAGTGAGGGATTTGTACCCTCACTTACTTGTTGAGTAAAAATAAACTTTTGGTGGTCCAAAAGCTTCCAGTGGAGAGGAATCATCTAAGGGATAAAAAATATGCTTAAAAATCAAATGTTCAAAAATATATCAAAATTTTTACCAAATTGTATATCTCATCATTTTGATTCCAATGATCCTTGAATCAACTCAATCCAAAACCATATCAGAAAGTTATCACGTTCTAAAGTTTTTGGAAAATAATAAAAAAGTCAACTTGCATGGTTGACTGGGCAGTGTATGACGTGGTATTCATGTCAATAGGGTGGCTATGTAGAACGAATCCAATTAGGACTAGACACGTGGCTCAATTGTACAATGACAAGTGGCACCTTCTTATTAGTTGATAGGATTTGGTTTGGAGCCAATCAGAGGGTGCCACGTGGCCCTCAAAATTTGTGCAAAATTTGGTTAAGAACTGGATTATCCTTTGTGGGGCTTGACCATGTGACCTCCACATTCCAACTACTCACACTACCATTATGCCACATTGTTACTTTCTAATACCTGGTGGGCCATTTTAATTTATGGTGTTAGCAATTGGTGGTTTGGAGGGGCGGGGATGGCAGTGTCCCGGCCCCAAGTTACATATTTCATTGAATGAGTGAACACCAAGGTGGGAGGGGCGGGGCTCATGGCCCCAACCTTGGTTGCATGTAATCAAACATAACCACCAATAGATGAAATGGGAGGGGCAGAAGTGTGGCACTCTGCCCGTGACCAACCTACGATCTTATCAACCATGATGCTACCATGAGCGAGGGCCAATGGGGATGTGTCCTTTGGCCCACGCCCCGCGGTCACATTATTTTCCATATGAGTGACCAAGGCTGGAAGAATAGCGGTGTAGATTCCATTTATACGTCCGAAGAATTACACCAAGTTTGGCAGGTTTCAGGGTTGAACACACCACCTATTTTTGCGAAATTGTCAGTTTGAAATGTCATCAGAACCAATTTTCATTGCATTTTTGTTAGAGGGGCGAATTTTTAGAATACTTAGCAAAGAAATGAAAAAGTTGGCCTTACTTGTCCATTTTTCAACCTTTTTGAGCCTAATAAGAGCCTACACAGGCGTTTTTAGGTGTTCTGGACACAATGTCAATGTTATTTTTACAGTTTTAGCATTGTATGTTGATGTAATTACACATTTGAGAATGTAGTTTAAAGAGACAACATTGAAAGTTGGATCCGAGGACACAGCCCAGGAGGGGTGAACTTCATCATCAAATTGTTTTTTTTGGTGTTGCATGTTGTCTATTTTTCACTCTTAAAATATGAAAAATTTAGCTTAGTTTATGTGCTTTTGCAATATCAATACATTTCCCATAAGATATAAAATAGCTTGCAAATTTGACATGAAACCTTCATTTTAAGTTTCATATCACATTAGGTGAAGAAAAAAATAATTTAGTCAAAATGAGACTAGGAAAGTTGAACATACACATAAAGAGCTAAATGGATAAGATGATGACATCCAAAAGTTGAAATGTTTGAGCACCCTTGTATGTGAGTAGTATGATAGTTCTTTGGGCTGTGAGATTAGAAGACAGAAGTACATAAATATTACATTGGATGAGGAATGAGATCCATTATATGGTGTGTGTAGGTGCAATATGATCATGGGACGAGTCAATCACCGCTGTATAAACACGATGGTGTAGTAAGAGAGTTAAGAGGACATTGTTGAGTGAGTAGAAAAATGGTGTTAGAGAGACTCACTGACTATGTATGCACCTATTAGATTGATGGTGAAATATAAAAAGTAAACATTTCATAGAATTTTTTTTGCAAAGTTTCTATGGAGGCCTTCATGGTTAGTGAGGACCCTAATAACTTCATAAGTCTTTTGGGCATATTATTTTCCATATCAAAGTCGAATTTCAACCCTTAAAAATTGACTTTTTCGCCTATTGGAAGCTTGATTTTTGGAAATTTGGGAATGGGAAGCATTAGCCCCAACCTACAGCCATATGGACTAATAAGGGTACCATGACCTAGAGCTTATCTAAAAGAGCCTTAAGCCCCATAGGATGGGGTATCGATCTATTGGTGTTGAGGAATATTTTGATGATGATGATGATGATGATGGTTAACGTCCACTGAGACCAAATTGGTCTATCGGACCTACAATTTTCTTAATTTTTACTTGTCTGGCTCCTCGTCTTTCTTGGTGAGATTGGTGTTGTAGCTTTCTTTCTTTTTTCTACGGTCTTCCAACTTCCTTTGTCTTGCATCTCCTTCATCTCTTCTAGTTCTTGGGACATTGGTGTCTTAGCTTCGCGATCTATTGTGTTCATTCTTTTGAAAATAGTCGGAGAAGAAGTTTGGTTTAGGAAATCTGCTTTGCTATTAAATGAAGATTTATTTTCCGCGGTATTCAAATCCTCATAACTATTGATTTGTTGGGGCGGGCTTTCTCCTTGCTTGTTTTGAGAGTTGTTTCCTTCTTCCTTGATTTCTTGTGACTCATTTCTCTAGAATATTCTTCCTTGATGACAGTGTAGTGTTCTTTTTGTGCTCCTTCCCACCATGTAGATCTGTGGTGGTTTTTTCTAGCAAAATTTTTCTCAGACGCTTTTGGGCAATTTTTTGCTAGATGCCCCGTCTCAAAGCACGATCGACATCTGAAGAGGACACTTTCATAATCAAGCTTCTGGTTCCACACATAGTCTTTACTTGTTAGGGTTATTTCAGCTGGGAATCTGGCGCTGAAAATCCATTTCCACACAGATGCATGCATAGGTGTTCTGGCATATTCCTCTGTTTCTGGGCACCTGCAGTAAAATTTCCCAATTGCATTTCCGATGGCTTTTAGCGAGGAGAGATTCCAGAGATGCAAGGGTAGGCTTGGCAATCTCACCCAAACTGGTGCTGAGGTTATCACTGCTGTAGAGGGATCGAATGATGGGTTCCATGGCTTCATGAATAGGCCTGATTTTTCCCAAAACCAAGGGGCGGAATCTAGAATACATTGTCTGCTTTCAGGATTTTCGAAATCTACTATAAATAAACCTCTAGCACAGGGGTAGATATTAATTTCATCAGAAATGATAGGCTTCCATACTTCCGAGATCCAATTGTGGAGTGCTATCAACCGCAGCCAAAAACCATAACCGGCAAATTAGGGCACTTTCGGAGAACTTCAAAGCTTCATCGAGTGAGTCCTGGACCACTTGGATAGTGGGAGCTGGGGCTTCAGTCACGATATGGGTAGGAGATTGCCCTCCAGAGGCGGATGAGCCACCAGTTATTTTTGCGAAGCTCGGAGCCATATTTTACTTGCTCGTAGAACCCAACCGCAGACAAATAAGATAGAAGATAAGATTAGATCTGACCGCAGAAATTAGCCGCCTAGATCTAGCCTCAGATCTAAAACCTAGCCGTGAAATAAACTGTAAATGCGAGCAGGCCCCAGATCTATACCGCAGATCTGCACCAGATCTATACTGCAGATTCAATTCAATGCCGCAGATCTATACCGAAAGCTAACTCCACAATAGATCTGATCAAGAGATATGAAGTTTCGCCCAGCTCAACAATAGATCTGATCCAGAGATATGAAGTTTCGCCCAGCTCATTAAGAGATATGAAGTTCTGCGCAGCTTAACAAAAGATCTGATCAAAAGATATGAAGTTCGCGCAACTCAACCGCAGATTTGAAGAGATACGAACCGCAGACGATCATTGATACCGCAAACGAACCGCAGACGATCTGTATAATTATACCGCAGACGAACGGCAGACGAAGAAAATGATCACCGTAGAATATCACGTAGAACCACAGACGAAGAAAATCATCCAATGTGGATCCCCAATACTAACGGGTCTTGACAATGAATTTTGACTAACAGAGACATTCCAATTAATCAACCACAATGGTATCAATCCATTGGCTATCGATATGTTAATTTTCAACTTATTAATGATTGGGGTGTGAATATTTGAATGTTAGTTATCAAGCATATGATGCATCGAGCTTTAGAGAGTACTTAAAACAATGACTAATGCTAAAACCTTGACGCTAACAAGCCTTTATAATATTTTTCAGTTAACATAGATGAAATGTTTGGGGACTGTAAAAAAATATGATTAAGGATCGAATTCTATTAGGTATCTAGTATGTGTTGCGGGGAATTGCAATGAGCAATAATGATGGTGTAGGTTTTAACCCTGTACAGAAATTACCTGCATACGAATTCTAAAACAAGGAAAATAAACAATGTGAGAGCATAACACATAAAACACATATGCACAGAGATTTTCCCCTGGATACCAAAACCAAGACTACCAGCTTGATTTTTCATTATATTCATTTCAATGTTACAATAGATATTTATACATGCCGAAGCATCCAATACCATGGACCGAAAACCATCGCATCTATAACCATGGACCGAAAACCATAGGTAGGTTCGCCCAAGCTAATATAGGGTCCAAAAAAAAATTTCCCGGGGCACTGCCGCGGGCCCCGTAGAGGGGGGCTACCTACCCCCCTCATAACCCCCACTACGTAATCAGCACAACAAGGGGGGGCTCCACCCCCCTCTGACTTCCCGATTCACTACGTAGGTTAGTTGTGAAAAGAATATAACACAACCCAACAATATCCCACTTGTTGTTTTCTTTCCACAGGGGGGCACAGGAGAGCTTAGTCATTTTTCCAGCCCTGAAATGCCCATTGTTTCTCTACACCAAGAGAACTTCTCAGAGCTCACAAATTTTGCCAATGCATCTGCAGTATTCTTCAAAGTGTCCACCTTTACCAGCAACACCTTTTTGTCTTCTATCACATCCCTCACAAAGTGATACTGAACATCAATGTGCTTTGTCTTTGAATGAT
>APFE031005377.1:64633-91488 GCA_000404065.3 Pinus taeda | reverse complement strand
CCAAGGCTTCCATTTTCTTAAAGCATTTAGATTCTAAGTGCCCATCTCGATTACAAAAGGTACAATGGCGATCAGTCTTCTTCCATTTGTTTTTATTGGTCTTATCATTTTGCTGAAATGATCTTTCATTTTGAGACTGAGTTTGCTTAGGACCCTTGTTTGGTTTAGGACCATTCTTTTAGGATATGACTTCTTAGGATTCTTTAAATTTGGTTGCTGTTGGGCGGCTAATGCTTTCTTGGAAGAGTTTTTCAGATTAAGAAAGACCAAGGTGTAAGAGTTTTCTTGTTCTCTTATTAAAGAATCACAAAAAGCATCAAAGGAAGGGGGCTTGTAGTCGTGTCCTTGAGAAATGAAGGCTTCTCTTGTAGAATGGAAGGTGGAAACAAACACAGAGTAGGTTGGTCCCAACTTAGTAAGAATGCAATAGATAAGGCACTATCTTCTTTCTTAACCTTAACACCTTCCAAGAGAAGTCTAAGGGTCTTGAACTTGGACAAAAAATCTTCAATGCAAGAAAAATTATTGGGGTCCAATGTAAGCAACTCATTTCAAGTTGATGGGCTCTAAGTTCATTTTTGATTCCAAAAACTTTAGTAATTTGCTTCATTGCTTCTTCAGGAGTATCAAGTTCTGCAATATGGAATCTAAGATCTGGAGAAATAGACATCCCTATCAACCCATGTGCTTGATCTTGCCTATTTTCCCATTTAGCTGCCTTATCTTCATCTTTCGGTTTGGTTTCTTGGCCTGAGGCTATTCTGTAAAGACTTTTACTTCTAAGTAAATACACAATGTAGGACCACCATTGGAAGTAGTTGGTGCTGTCAAGAATAATTTGGCATGGACTTTCCATTTTAATAGAAATTTAAGCTATATATGCTAAAACTAAGTGTTCTAGTGGAAAGATCTCGAAAAATTAGGCTCGTTCGAAAAAAACAGCTCTGAAAATGGCTTCCGGATGAAGATGTTATGGCTTTTTGAAGAAAAGTTGATGAAGGTGCCAACAAAGTGCGGGAATGTGTGAAAATGAAAAAAAACGTCAATTTTCCAACAAAAAGGAGATTTGAACCCAAGACCTCTACTCTCATAAATTAGCTTTGAACCAAGTGAGCTAAACAAAAAGTTTGAGAGAGAGAGGGGGGGGGGGGGCTTTTTTTTTTAGTCACTGAAGCTTTGGATTGCGTGCTTGCTTGAGAAAGCTCTTTTTCTCCCTACAAAACAAAAGCACAAAACCCAATACGGACATACAAAAAAAACAAACCTTATGGCTTAAAGTTAGCTTTACCTAGAAGCTAAATATTTTCCTCAATGTTTCTGATTTTCCGAGATCACACTAAGGCGCAATGGAAAAGAGCATACGCAGAAATGAAAGGTATAGATCCGGTAATAAAAAAGAAGCTAAATAAACCGAAATAATAAACAAAGAGAAAAATAACTAGAAACTGCAAAAAAACATTATATACCTCCAGATCTTAAAAATGACGTAGCTAGGGCTACCAGAAACCTTTTCGCATGAAACGAAAGGGGTTTTTCACTCGAACAGATGCTCCTAAAACAACAGAGTAGTCCTCTCGGCCTAAAAGCAGTCAGAAACAGTAGATCTAGGAAACGGCAGCTAGATGCAGTTCTACCGACTTCAGATTTGGATCACCAACGGATGCAGCCCTCAAATAGCTCTGATACCATGTAGGAATTTACAGGGTAAGTTCCTCAAAAAGAACACCAAAGGAAACTTCTCACAAACAGATCACAGATCAATACACCAGTATTTTTAACGTGGTTAAAACCCTTAAAGAGGGAAACAGTCCACGGCCTGAGCCAATGCAGCCACTTTAGGCAATTTATTAATAAAAGAATGAAAATTTACATAAGCTTCTCTCGTGAACAGTTAACCTACAAATGACCCTCCATGCTCTTTAAATAGAGATCATGCATCAATCGCGTGTTAAGCCACGGATCGAGTGTAGGTAATACGGAGGAGAGAATGAACCGTCAGATCACTACATATCGTGACTGTCGGATTGTAAGTTACTAAAGCACATAGTAAAGAAACACATTTTACCTAACTCTATACTAGACCAAGTTATACTTAACTATTCCTATGTGTCGGAATATCCTAACATATATATATATATATATATATATTATATATATATATATATATATATATATATATATATATATAATATATATATATTATATATATATATATATATATATATATATAAAATAAATTAATAATAATAATAATAACATATAATAGTTACGATTATATTCATTAATATCTATTAGGAAGAAATAAATAGAAAGAGCGACCTAACATAAAAGGAAGGAGAAGGACCGGAAAAAGACCAAAACAAGAAGGATAAACCCTAACGAAAGCAAAGAAGATGAAAAGGGGAGGGGGGAGAGGGAGGAAGAGAAAGACTAGGATGAAAGGGCATTCCCATTGCTCCTAGGATCTATGGGTTACCGAAGATTCACAAGGAAGGGGCCCCTCTGAGGCCTATAGTCAACACCATTGGCAGTCCGACCTATCTTCTGGCTAAGTTCCTTGCCCTTAAACTTAAGCCCCTAGTGGGCCACACTGAGTCCTTCGTGAAAGACTCTGCATCCTTCACTAAGGAGCTTAAGGATATTAGGCTTAGCCCTTAGGACATTCTCGTCAGCTTTGATGTGGTCTCCATTTATACTTGCATCCCTATAAAGGAGGCCTTGGAAGTGATCTATCGCCTAACAGATCTTGATACTGTGCATCTGGTAGAGATCTGTCTCACTTCCACTTTCTTCTGTTTCGAGGGTGAGTTCTTTGAACAGACTTGTGGTGTTGCCATGGGTTCCCCTCATTCCCCTATTGTTGCGAATCTTTTTATGGAAGATTTCGAAGCCAAAGCTTTAGCCTCGACTCATCTCCTTCCCAAGCTTTGGAAAAGGTATGTAGATGACACTAATGTCATCTGGCCCCATGGCCGAGAGGAGCTGGATCATTTCTTTAATCACCTCAACAGCTAGTCCTCTGCCATTAAGTTCACCATGGAAAAAGAGGTCAATGGTTGCCTCCCTTTCTTGGATATTCTTATATCTAGGAATAAGGATGGTTATCTCTCCCACTCTGTGTTCCGAAAGAAAACGCTTACTGAACAATATCTTCATGCCGATTCTCATTTCCCTGCTCAGAAGATGGGTGTTCTTAACACCCTCACTACTCGTGCCCTTAGGATTTCTGATAGTGAGAGCTTTGATAAGGAGAGATCCCATCTCCTTAATGTCTTTGTGGAGAATGGATATAGTAGGCGCCTAGGTTAGAAGGCTTTCTGTAAAGCCTTTAAAAATGTGTTAATTAAGAAAGAGCCAAAAGAGCATTGTCTAGGTGTCCATCTTCCCTATGTCCTAGGAACCACGGACAAGATTGCTCGGATCCTTAAGAGGTATGATATTCCCTCAACCTTTAGGCCCCTCAACACCTTTCGCATTTCCCTCTGATCCATGAAAGATCCCGTTAACCCTAAGGACATGAAGGGTGTCTACTTGATCCCTTGTTCTTGTGGGACCCCCTATATTGGGAAACAGGGTGCTCCATCCATCAGAGGATCAGCGAACATGCAGCCGACCTAAGACATGGGAGATCTAAGTCTTCAGCATTGGCAGAGCATGTAGAAAAGACCAAGCATCAGGTGTGTATAGAGGAGGCCAAGGTTGTTGCCAAAGTTGTTCAGTTCCATCATCATAAATTCAGGGAAGCTATTGAGATTGAAAGAAGGCCTAACAATCTCAATAGAGATGACGGCTGGAAGATCAGTAGACGTTGGATCCCTGCCCTTTTGTCCTAGTCTTTATCTTCCTCCCTCCCCCCCCCCCCCCCCCCTTTTCATCTTCTTTGCTTTCGTTAAGGTTTATCCTTCTCGTTTTGGTCTTTTTCCGGTCCTTCTCCTTCTTTTTATGTTAGGTCGCTCTTTCTATTTATTTCTTCCTGATAGATATTAATGAATATAATCGTAACTATTATATGTTATTATTATTAATTAATTTTATTTATTTTTTAAGTCTATTAATTTTAATTGTTTATTTTTTATTTTCTAATATTAATTTTATATATATATATATATTATATATATATAATATAATAGATTTATTATTATTATTTATTTATTTATTTTTTAGGTTCTTAATTGAATTTATTCATTTTTATTTTTGTGTATCTTTTAGTTATCTATCCATCTTATTTTAACTTATTAGGAATATATAATTATTATAACCAACTATCACCCTAAAATTATTATAACCAACATTAACTTATATGAAAGTGAGGTCTTTAATCTAACTATTTCCATTTAATTTACAATTTTTAAATTATACCTTTTACTAACTTCTATTATTTTATTATTATTTTTTATTATTATATTATATAATATAATTATTATATATATATATATATTATAATAATATATATTTTCTATTAAATTTGACTTTCTGTAAATAATATTATTATAACTAACTATCATCCTCAATATCTTATATATATATATTATATAGAAGTTAGGTCTTTGTTCTAACTAATTCCCATATAAGTTACCATTTTTAATAAACTAATAACGTAAACAACATCTATAATTTTTTCTTTTATATAATGATAACTAACTCCCATTAAATTATCAATTTGACTCTTTGACTGCGGTCCCTAAGTCAAAATTAACTGTTGGACAAGATAGTCGTTGGAGGCTCTGCTCAAGCTATTTAGCATGCAAAGCTGGATCTGTTTCTTCAACTTGTCCTGACGATGAACCACACTGGTTGGTTCAAAACGCGTCGACAAATGTCTATCTACATGTGATTTATGCTAAAGTTATTCTTTCAACTATTATGGATCACAAAAGCCTCAATTCAACTATTGATCCCCTGCACATATAATCTTTATAATAAAATAAATAAGAAGTTTATAATGTTTAGAGATATGATTTTCTTGAATCTTCCAAGACTGAAAATGTTGTTGAGTGGCATATTGATTGCTTGGAAAGATTTAGGAATGGAAAATATTTTCAATAATTTGATAATAATTCCACTTCTTAACAGAGGTATCCTTATCCTGGATCAATATGTGGAATCTCCTTCTGAAGCACTCTCTCCCCCTCATGAAGCTCTAGCCACTTCTAATCAAGAAGACACTTTGAGTGATGTGATTGAGAGAATTGGAAGACTGAATATTGATTTAGCCCCATCTTAGTTAATAGAACAACGTGGGCCATCTTAGAAAGGTCCTACAAAATGGCTCAATAAGACATTTGAAATTGTACATCCTGATCAGGTTGGAAAGAGAGGAACAAGAAGTTATATTAAACATAATAGAGGTGATGTAGATGATTATAATTCAGTTATTGATATGGATGTTTCATATGATTGTGAATTTATTTTTTCTACTAATTTTGAATCAATCTCCTTTAAATAAGTTTCTTCTTATGATGACTAGAAAGAAGCAATGCAGAAATTGTATGATGCTCTTATAAAGAATGGAACCTAGAAGCTAATGGACCCTCCATTTGGAACCAAACCAATTGGATGCAAGTGGGTCTTAAAGAACAGGTATAAATCAAATGACTCACTTGAAAAGCACAAATAAAGGCTCATGGAAAAAGGATTTGCACAAAAATAAATGATCGATTATGAGGAAACATTTGTCCCCACAATAAAATGGGCTTCCATCTAGACTCTCTTTTCCATGGCAACTCAGAATGGATGGAAATTCCATCAAATGTATGTAAAAACTACTTTATTGAATGAAGATCTAAAAGAAAATGTTTTTATGTCTCAAGAAAAATGTTTTGTTTTGAAGGGACAAGAGCATAAAGTATGTAAATCTATCAAATCCTCGTATGGCCTCAAACAAGTGTCGCGGGCCTGGTATGAGAAATTGACCAAGCATCTTCAGAAACTAAATTTCAAAAACTTTGTTCTTGATGATGCAACTTTATTTGTCAAGAAGGTTGGAAAAATTATTGTCTATATTGTGGTGTATGTATATTATCTATTAATGATAAGGAACAATCAAAATTATATTGCATTCATAAAGAAATAATTGAAGAAAGGATTTTAGTGGGATAAGTTCACTACTATCTAGGTATTGAATTAACCAACATCAAAAGTTTATATTCCTCTCTGAAAATAATTACAGTGGATATTTTTTGAACAAATTTGGCATGGATAAATGCAATAATTTTCCCACTCTAATGGTCCAAAGAATTAAATGAATTTGAGGATGAAACTAAGTACTGACAACTCATAGGATGTATTAACCTCACTACTACCAGACCAAACACTTCATTTTATATTGGAATCCGTTCTAGGTTTATGAAAAAACTTTGTGAGGGTCATTGGTTTGCTGCAAAAGGAGTTATAAGGTACTTGAAGAGACCTCAATACATTGGAATCAAATATACACAGGTGGATGACTTCACCTTGATTGGATACTCTGACTCAAACTTTGATGGAGATAAAGAAAATGGAGTATCTACTTCAAGTTAGTTTATGATTCTTAAATCAAGATATGTCTCTGTTGTAGTAGCTACAACACCCTCCAAAATTTTGGCTTGTACTCAAATTTAGAGCCTTGCTTGATCTTTCCCCATATTGTTGCAAACACTTGATCTCATTTCATGAGCTTCCTTATAGTCTTTTCACCCCTTACTCTTGTCTGATCAACTATCGTCTTTTGGTATGTTTTATTGTTTTATCATGCTTACAGTCCTTTTTTGGTGATTTTGAAGGTTGATATTTCTGTATTCGAGTTTTCCTAGCTATGTAAACATTTGTCTCACTCATACACAAAGTTTTAAGCATTGTCACACAAGTGTCATCATGTTCATCTTAAGGTGTATCCCAAGTGTCACACTTGTCACTTTTTGTTCTAGGATAGTCTCACAGAGGTTAATGATTTGCCTTTCTATTTTGGTGGTCTATGTTTTCATGTCATCAAAATATGCTAAGTGTGTGATCACAATTTCAAGTTCCTCACAAGTTCACATGCCCCCCAGACTTAGGCCATTTTTCCAAAAATCCTCTCAACCGGGCAACTCTCTTTAACTGGACCTTGACTAAACTGTGCACTGTGCAGTCTCAGCCCTCAGTGATGCAACCTTACTGGATGGAATTGCGTAGTGCGTAGTCAGTGTCCCCCAGGGTAGTTCCACTACACAATTCCAGAGCTGAGAAACATGGCTTCATCCCTAGAATTATGCAATAAGCTCTCCCATCCTGACCCAAATTGCACATTTCGCAAGATTAGTCATTAAGCTTCTCCCCTGCTTGATGGAACCCCACAATGCACAGAAGACCTAGCCTACCTTACCTCCCAGAACTATGTAGAAGTGTCTCCTTAGTGTCCTCCCTCAATCAAGACTCACTGATCTCAAGAACTACGCAGACTTGTCCTCTCAGGTCCCTCTACTACCCAACCCTACCTTACCTCTTAAAACCGCATAGACTTGCCTCCTAGGGTCCCATTCTACATTAGTCACTGGTTGTCTCAACTATGCAATCTTGCCTCCTAGTGGCCTCTACGCAATTTTTCCCAGCATTAAGGACTATGCTTTGGATTTACTTAGCTAAGACTAAGTTGCACTTTGTGCAGTCTTAGTGACCAACCCCCCAGCCTGTCACCTGGAACTATGCAATGCGCAATTACTGGAGCCTCTTTCCCAACCTGTCACTTGTTCCAAGCCTAGTCCATGGATAATAATGCTCCAACTTAGACTAGGAGGTTTTGGACTTGATGTCGTCCCATCATGACTAAATTGTAGGAACAAGTACACTATTAGATCACGAGGAGATGATGAATAAGGAAAAGAAGGAGTGAACATGCTATAAGACTTTCTCACAGCTCGACGGATAAAGAAGCTCATCAAGAACAAGCAAAGGGAACACATGCATGCAACCACCTCTCAAGACCCAAGATCACTTAAGACCCTAAATCATCAAGCTATGCGAAGGAGAAGAGACAACATATCCAAGAATACATCTTTCACTCAGCAGCAACAACAACTCGACATTTCCACCTTAGCAAGCTAGTCCATGTCAGCAGTGTCATGTCAATTCGTGTCATGTGTTTTCAAAGGCCACATCACTATTATGAGCCATATGAATATTATAAATCAAATGTAATGTAAAGTGGAAGTCCAATGGACACGCATGAATATGAAGAGGCATGTTAGTTGAAAATTCATAGGAATTTGAAAAGTCATGGGGGTAGTCAAAGAGTCACAAGGATCAAGCATCACCCCTCGGTTATATATACCCCCTCATTGTATGAGCAAAGGAATTTTCACCTTGGCTCCTCCTGTAAAGCATAGAGAGTTTCAGTCAGTTCTTTAAGGAGAAGGAGTGGCTCCAATGTCCCACTACTCATACTAGTGATGTACAATGTAAATATGTGTCTTTGAACTTTTGTTTAAATTATAAAAGCCTTCTCGAGCCAAAACTTTTCCATGAATTACTTATGGATGTTTGTAAGATTATTATGTGAGAATTTATATTTCAGGTTTGTTTCACATGTACTAATATAGTTGAACTATTTCAGATGTTTTAGTACTTACCTTGTTGGGAATTTGTTGTTATGGTTGTTATTGTTGTCTCATCCTTATGGACTACTCCACAGGTGACTAGACAAACCTCTCTCACTCATTGGTTATAATGACCATCACATATGTTGTGGACTATTTTGTTGGATGGTAGACAAACCTTTCCCTATTCTATGGTTTTAACAACTACCACATCCATTGTGGACTATTCCAATGGGTGTTGGACAAACCTTCCTAGTTCACGTGTGTCTCTTCTTGGGTGGTATTATTACCTCTCACTTAGGGGCTCACTTTTTTTCCCTTTTTGCAGTAAGAGAATCTAGACACAATTACGTTGCACTCTCACCAGGCACACTCACCTTGCTTTTTGAAGGTACCATTGTAACACTCTCATGTGCTTAAAGTTAGAGTCTAGGCAGATCTGTAAGTATATGGAAACTGAGCCATCATACTGGATTGGAATCCTACACCAAATAGTGTGAGGTTTAATTGGGACCTCATATGTGGGAGATCCCCTAAATGTTGGTGGATCCATCACTGTCAACATTTCTAGCACTAGAAGGAGGGGCATTAGTAGTTTATGGTTGATTGTCCCACCAATCCCACTCATCCATTTTTTGTTCAAGGTAGTAACATTCACTCCCTCTACCCTACCCACAATTTTAAAGTTGGTAATTCCTCATCTCCCAGGCATGAATGTGAAATCTTGTACCATCAAATCCAGGCTCTCCATCCCATCACTCGTCAATTTGCAAAAGTTGTTGGACTAATTCTAGGAGTGTATGCTCTTCCATACTCTCAGAAGAAGAACAAGACTATCCCCATAGGAGCAGTAGTTACATCTTTTGAAGAAGCCGCCTTTTCCACTCTTGACGAGTTTGAAAAATCTATGGATAAAGAAGAAGAACCCCCACTCTTTCAAAAGGAAGAAGAAGGCAACCTCTTACTCTCAGGTTCAGGTTTCGTTAGAGTAGGCGGGGGGGAAGGAAATGAAGGAGGAGGAGAAGAATAGGAGGAACCAATAGATTCAGATAAGGAAGAGGAGGACAACGAAGAAGAAAACATGGAAGACCAAAATATGGATTCGATGACTCAAGGCCCATTGACACTTCTGAGTGTCTTGCACAAGATTCCAAGACATGCAGAGAAGCTCTTAATGAGATATCACCTTAACAAGATAGTGAAGGCAGAAGATCACATAGAAACTTTCTACCTACGTCTACAGACACTCGGGGTACGTTATGATGTCATTGCATATAGAATGTTTCCATGTACCTTGGATGGTAGAGCAGTTGTCTAGTACCATAGCCTTCCCCCAAACTCCATCTAGAATTGGAGGGTATTCAAAAGGATATTTCTTGAGAAATTTGTTGAAGAGAAAACCCCTGCCATGTTGCTAAAGAAGTTGGGTAGTCTCAAGATGGAGAAGAAAGAAAAGGTAAAATATTTTAATCAAAGGTTCAACTATATTTTGATCAAGTTCTCATATGACACTAAACCTCATGAATCCATCACTATTGACTACTACACTTCTGCCCTGTCGACCAGTATTGTGCAGTTCGTCAAGTGAGTTGCAAACCCAACTTTAACATAAAATTATGAAGAGGCTATAGCCATAGAGAAATACTTGCATGCTATTGGAGTTATTGCAGACAATGAACCCACTAAGGACTCCAAAGACACAGATGAGAGGTCACAGATCTCCATGAGCAAGGCTAAGGAAAAGAAAGCAAGCAATATTGAGAACCTTACTTGTCTCATCAAGTCCAAGAATTTATATAGAAGCATCAAGAACTACTCAAACGTTGAGGACAACACTTTTTGAAGGAGAGGGGCATGTTAGGTCCCTATACTACTAGTGTAACCCATTATTGTTATTAGTACAACCCACTTATTATATTGTTGTTCCCATGTAGACCTAATATTGTCATTATTGTGCCCCATAGAAGCCCACTATTGTTACTATTGTGCCCTTACATTATTATTGTTATGTCGGCTCTTGTTATGTTATGACCCCTTAGAATCCTATATATAGAAAGGAGGTCTTTTCATTTGTATCATCCAAGAATTGTTCCTTTGTGTAATTTAAAGGAGGTTTCCCCCTCAAAGAGGCTTATTTCTAAGGCATTGATCTACCTTTTCTATCTTTTTGTGAGCTAGTTTCATAACATACCTGCAAAAGAAGAATGTAGCTTATAGCAGCAAGAATAGTCAGTCGACTAAATCTACGCAGACCTCCAAAATGGTTCTAAATATTGAGACAACCAATACATATTCATACTTCATGTTCCATCATGCACATCATTTGGAAAAAATGTTTAAATATGGCAACAAGAATATTCCAATTTAATTTGTCCTTGAACTAAAATCGAATTTAGTCTTAATAGCTACTTGGAAATACACCATAGATCTCTGAAATCCAATACTTGGAAATAATTAATTAATTTATTTTAAATTAATTAGTTTGAGAAGTTCAAGTTAGAAGTCTTTCTGAAGTCATGCATCCCTTAAATTAAGGAGATAAGATTGAGTTATATTTGAGTTGTAATTAGTTAACTCAGTTTACTGAGTTAAGTCTAGTTAAATTAGTACAAAATTGTTTGAGGAAATAATAGTGAGTTAACAGTTAGTTAATGCATTAATACACTCAACTAGTGCTACTCCAGTTAACTGAAGATTCCCTCATCAGAAACTCATGCATGTCTATGATGAGAAAGACCCAGTTGAGATTAATGTTCAAGTACAGTGTACTATTAGCTGCATGTGTTTTCTCATGGAGAAAACTCATGCATGTAGTCAAGTATTCATCCTTGAGGATTACGCAGTTTTGAAGGCTTGGTTTTCCACTTGGTAATAGGCTAATCATCCACAAGGAATAACGCAAGGCAATAGGAGCTTGGAGGGTAGAGAAGAAGGGTAGAGAGAAGCCAAGATTGCCTGTGAGCATCTGTGAGGATTGTACTAAGAGATGGTTCGTTGTGAGAGCTAAGGATTTGTATAATTCCTATGTATTTCCACCATGTATGATAATACAATAGTGTGGGGTTTTTAGCTGAGGTTTTCCCCAAAATATTTTCATGTGTATTGTGCCATTGATTCTTCTTCTTCTAGTTATATTGTTCAGCTCAATCTTTAAGCTTCCACAAATTGATAGAAGAAGTAGGTTATAATATTCTACTTTTATTTATATTGCATTATCAGGTTAACCTATCACAGATTTTATACCACAGATTTTATACATGGTAATAGAGCTGTGAATAGTATATGAGAAGATAATTTGAAGTTTGAAGTTCGAGATTGTAGGTACAAATCAAATTCATATCATACTTCAAGGTTGGTCAATGGAATTCTATGGCTTGAGACTTGAGTATGCCTTGGAAGGTATCTCAAATTAGATAGCATGGAAAGATAGAATGGAGGCTATATTAGAAGATAATGGCTTGAAGGAATTCATTGATCAAGAAATCCCAAAGCCAGCTTCAACTAATGCATAAGAGTTGGCTGACTGGAAGAAGTGTGTGGCGAAGGTAAGATGAATCATCCTTGAGGGAGTTAGAGACCATATTGTCTTGAGTCTCCATGGGAAGGATACTCCACTTTCAATGTGGAAGAAATTGAAGGACCTCTACCAGAATAGTAGCAACCAGAGGAAATTGGTGCTCAAGGATAAGCTTCGAAGAATCAATATGGAGAAGGGTGATACTATTTCCACATATCTGAACAAGCTCACCACCTGCAGAGATGAGCTTGGCGTTGTGGGAATAACTACTGTCAATGATGATATGATGAGCCTCACTCTCCTTGGCCTTCCAAAGAGTTGGAATAACTACCAGGACTCTATGAATGGAAGGGAGAAACTGTTGTATTGGGAACAACTGTGGTTAGATATTATGTAGGAGGAGATTGGGAGGAGCACACGAGATGGTTCTTCATCCAAGAATGAAGATGAAGAAAATATGGCCTTAGCAAGTAAGGCAAGGAAAGGGAAGGGGAAGGCTTCCCATTTCAAATCAAATTCTTCTCATGGAGGGAAGAAGGGTGACATGTCTAAAGTAACATGCTTTAATTGTCACAAGATGGTACATTATGCAATTAATTGCTCATCAAAGAAGTCCAAGAAGGGATCCTCAGAAGGATCGGAAGGTGAGGCATTAGCCTCTCAGTTTGAAATGGACTTTACCCTCATCACATGCATGGTGTCATCAATGATGGGTTGTGTCTGGTATCTTGACAGTGGAGCCTCATTTCACATGACCAGTGATAAAAAATTATTTAGTGCCTTAGAGGAGAAAGACCTCCAGATGTGCAGAGAGATGGTGACGATGGAAGGTATAGTGTTTCAGGAGTGGGCACAATTGCTTTTCAGAGGGACCATGGAGCTCCTCTCACCTTGAAAAATGTGATGTATGTGCCTAGACTAAAGAAGAACATGGTATCAGTCACAATGTTGGAGGACAAAGGCTACAATGTTGTCTTTAGTAAAGGAAAGGTGTTCCTAAGACACATAACCACGGGTCAGACCAAGAGGATAGGGATTTGGGTGAAGACTCTCTATAAAATAGAGGTAGATGATTGTGCAACACTGAGTATGAAAGAAGAATTGGTGCAAAGCCAAGACATTGGCGAGATGTGGCACAGGCGGTTGGGCCATTTGCATCATAGGGCTTTGAAGGTAATGCAGCAGATATCTACAGGACTTCCCAAAGGTAAACTTGAGAAAGTTGACACATGCAAAGGTTGTACCTTGGGAAAGTACACCAAGTCTTCCTTTCATGATCGAGATAGTCGAGAAGAGGCTATCTTAGGGTGATTTCATACTAATTTTTGTGGACCATTCTCAATGGCATCCACAACAAAGCAAAGGTATTTTGTGATTTTCATTGATGAATATTATCGTAAATGCTAGATTTATTTCATGTAGAAGAGGGAACAAACTTTCACAAAGTTTTGTGAGTTCAAAGCTTTTGTCGAGAAAGAGTCAGGGAAGAAGATCAAGGCCTTGAGAAGCGACAATGGTGGAGAATATGTCTCTCAAGAGTTTAAGGACTTCTATGCAATGGAAGGAATTAAACGAGAGTTGGCGACACCTCATAACCCGCAACAGAATGGGGTGAACGAGAGGAAGAACAAAACTATTGTAAGGGTAGCACAAGTAATGTTGCATGGCCAAGGCCTACCACTTCACTTGTGGGCTGAGGCATGCAACAGTGGTCTATTTGCATAATAGAAGCCCGCTAGCATACTTGGGATGAAGACACGAGAGGAAGATTTCTCCGGTAAGAGACCAGATGTGGGTCACTTCAGGACCTTTAGCTCATCAATATATTTCCATGTGACAATGGATGCACAAAAGAAGCTTGAGCTGACAGTAGAGTTGGGGATATTTGTGGGGTACACTGATACACCTCACAACTATCAAGTGTACTTGCCTACTAGTCGGAGGACAGTGGTTTGTAGAGATCTCAAGTTTGATGAGTAGAAGGTCGTGTGAGTTTCCCTTTAGAGGGAGCTCCAACTATAGGCTGTGGAGGAACTATTGGTTCCTAAGGAGGAGGAGCCTTAGAATGATGTGCAGTAGCTACATGCATAAGTTCTAGGAGTGGAAGCATCCACTCAATCAAAGTCTTCCAGAGATGGAAGGAAGTGCACAAGAGAAGTTGACAAATTGTTGGAGGATGTGAGAGAGAATGTGGGAGCACCATATTCTCAGCGCAGACAGAGGAGGTCACCTAAGAGGTACAATGGATACATGGCCTTTTCTAGGGAATGTGTTGAGACCAAGCCATTTTCATTTGAGGAAGCAGTGCAACAACTGATTTGGGTTGATGCTATGGTGGAGGATTATGACTCCATAGTTCGTAACAGTGTTTGGGACATGGCTTTGAGACGAGAGAACAAGTCAGTTGTGAGATCCTCTTGGCTTTATGAGGTAAAGCAAGATGTTGATGGTGGTGTGGAGAAGCATAAGGCAAGATTTGTTGCCCATGGCTTTTCACAGATCGAGAGGATGATGTTGTTGTAGTATATTTCGACAGAGGAGCAAGATGTTGACATTTTGACAAAGGCATTGTCAAAGTGTAAATTCGAGTTCCATAGAGATAGGATCGAGGTGGCAGATAATCCCTTTCTTGTTGAAAGGGACTATTGAAATATGGCAACAAGAATATTCCAATTTAATTTGTCCTTGAATTAAATTGTGAATTAAAATCAAATTTAGTCTTAATAGCTACTTGGAAATAATGAATCAATTTATTTTAAATTAATTAGTTGGAGAAATTCAATTTGAAATTCTTTTTGAAGTCATGCAAGAGTTATCTCTTAAATTAAGGAGATAATATTGAGTTATATTTGAGTTGTAATTAGTTAACTCATTTTACTAAGTTAAGTCTAGTTAAATTAGTTCCAAACTGTTTGAGGAACTAATAGTGAGTTAATAGTCAGTTGATGCATTAATGCATTCAACTAGTGCTACTTCAGTTAACTAAAGATTCCCTCATCAGAAACTCATGCATGTCTATTATGAGAAAGACGCAGTTGAGATTAATGTTCAAGGACAATGTATTATCAGTTTCATTTGTTTTCTCATGGAGAAAACCCATGCATGCAGTCAAGGATTCATCCTTGAGGATTGCATAGTTTTGAAGGCTTGGTTTTCCACTTGGTAATAGGTTAATCATCCACAAGGAACAACACAAGGAAATAAGAACTTGGAGGGTAGAGAGGAAGGTTGGAGAGAAGCCAAGATTGCCTGTGAGCATCTATGAGGATTGTACTAAGAGCTGGCTAGCTGTGAGAGCTAAGGCTTTGTATAATTCTTATGTATTTCCACCATGTATGATAATACAATAGTGTGTCGCTTTTAGGTGAGGCTTTCCCCAAAGTATTTTCATGTGTATTGTTCCATTGATTCTTCTTCTTCTTGTTATATTGTTTAGCTTTATCTTTAAGCTTCCACAAATTGATAGTAGAAGTAGGTTATAGTATTCTGATTTGATTTATATTGCATTATCAGGTTAACCTATCACATATTTTCTACAAAAATGTGACCAAAATGGATCCATGGAATAAGTAGTCTTGTTACACATTTGTGTGACACAACTATTGTTGATGAAAAAACTAAGCCTGGTGATGAAGAAGAAGAATATGCTACAACTAACGAAGCTCCAAGAAATAGGCATGTAGTAAACATGTATTAGTATGCTCTCACAAACTAGAAGACCAACACCGATAAGGAGCCTCCGAGTGATGGTTAGACCCCGAAGGAAAATAACCGATTCAACTTGAGAACTAAAGGGGCCACCACTGTGATAGAGATTCCAAAGCAGAAATTCAGAGAAAATCTATTAAAGAAAATGGGTCCACTTGTCGACTCAAGATAGAACACTTAGAGCAAGTCAAGGATGATAGCTTCAATGAAAAGTGTTTCCACAAGACGCAAAGACAGAACAATCCCACATGAAACCGTGAATTTGGTTCCACACCCAGACACCTCGGTGAGTCTTCCCGCAATAGAGTACAACATTGTAGAAGATATGAAGAAGGCTCATGCAAATATTTGAACTTACAAAAATCATGAGCCAGTGGGACATTCTTCTATGAGCAGTTGGGGAAACATCTACTAGTCATTCCACCTCTTCAAGCAATCAATCTAGTAAGTCTCCTAATGCTCTCACATTTGTTCTTAACATGCTCCACATGGAGGAGGAAAACTCACTTTGCCCAACATTCTTATTTTAGTTGAAATCTTTAGCTTCAATTTTCATAACTACTTGGTTAATTGGTGCATTGGTTAATGTCATGCCACTTTCCATCAGTAATAAGATCAATGCTCAATGGAGTAAGACAAGTGTAGAGATCATCCAACTGAACAGAACTTGTGTACCAAAAATTACTAAACTGAAGGATGTGATCATCTAGCTATGCATCAATATTGTAATTGTGGACATCCCAGAAGCATACAGGGTATTTCTCAATGGATATTGGTCAAGCAAGCTGCAAGGATACTTTGCTACCAATTGGTCACAATTATGGCTTCCGTATATGTAGGAATTTACAGGGTAATTCCCTCATATAGAACATCAAAGGACACTGCTCACAAATAGATCACAGATCAATATACCAGTATTCTTGACATGGTTAAAACTCTCAAATAGGTAAATAGTCCATGGCCTGAGCCAACATGGCCACTTCATGAAATTTATTAATAAAAGAAATAAAATTTACATAATACTCTCTCATTAATGGTCACCTTACAAATGACCCTCCATGCTCTTTAAATAGAGATCATGGACCAATCGGGTTTAAGTCATAGATCAAGTGTTGGTAATACCAAGGAGAGAATGAACCGTTGGATCACTTCATGTTTAGAACATATCATGACTTTCAGATTGTAAGTTACAAAATTACATAGTAAAGAAACACATTTTACCTAACTCTACACTAGACCAAGTTATCCTTAGCTATTTCCTATGTGTCGGAATATCCTAACATCCCCCCTCAAGAACTAACTTGGGATAGGATTGAAGGATGTACAAATATGACACAATATGAGAAGGAAGGAGGAATTAGATATTATCCCCCCTTATTGACAACTTCTTGAACTCCAACCATAAATTGAAGTTTAGTAAACTTTGCATGTATGAGAGCCATTGTAAATATGTCTACAACTTGATCATCGGTTGAGAAAATATTGTACTTCAAGAACATGGCCATGAATGAGCTTTCTGATGAAGTGCATGTGTAGTTCAATGTGTTTTTTGCACTGATGTTGGACTGGATCTTTGCATAGTTGAATGACACTTTGATTATCACACCAAAGTGTAGTCGGATGCTGCTACTGAAAGCCAAACTTTGACAGGATCTGACGAAGCCATAGGGCTTCCTTACTAGCTTCTATGGCACCACAATACTATGTTTCTGCTAAAGAAAGAGAAATGGAACTTTGTTTCTTGCAAGCCCATGTAATAGATCCAAAACCAAGAGCGGAGACATAACCTGCAATAGACTTCTGATCATTGGGGTCACCAGCCCAATCGAAATCAATGAAATCAACCAATAGACGAGATGCTTCTCACTGTAATGAATTCCAAACTAAACTGTACGTCGAACATAATGAAGTATTATTTTAGCTACTTTCTAATGACTTTCATGTGGGTTTTGAATAAAACGAGCAATAAGGCCAACAACAAAGGAAAGGTTAGGACAGGTATGGGTCAGATACAAAATTTTTCCTACAAGCTGATGGTATAAGGTAGCATCAACTTCAGGGGAAGTAAAAGTGACTAAAATTTTGGCTCCAGACTGAAAGGGAGAAGGGACTCACTTATAGTCTTCCATGTGAAAGTGGTGTAGAAGATCACAGGCATACTTGGATTAGGAAAGGGAAATACCTTCCTTGGATTGCAAGACTTGAAGACCAAGAAAATAATGCAAGTGTCCTAAATCTTTCATTTCAAACTTATTTTTAAGGCTAGACTTCACATGATTTATAAGGTTCAGACCACTACCAGTAAGGATAAGGTCATCAACATAAAGAACAAGAATGATAAGAGACTTACCCACTTTCTTAGCGTAGACAGTATTGTTAGAATGACACCTAGAAAAGCCAGTATCTAAAAGAAAGCTATCCATTTTGGCATACCAAGCCCGAGGGTCTTGCTTGAGACCATAAAGGGATTTCTTAAACTGACATACAAAGCTGGAGTCTATTTGTATAAAGCCAAGAGGTTGTTCCATATAGATTTCTTCATGCAAGTCCCCATGCAAGAAGACAAATTTAACATCCATCTAATGGACTTCCCATTTGAAAGAGGCAGGAAGGGAAATAAAAAGGTAGATAGAGTTCATTTTGGTAACATGGGAGAAGGTTTCAGTATAGTCAATGCCTTCAACTTGTGAAAATCCCTTAGCAACAAGACGAGCTTTATGTTTATCAACTTTTCCATCTGGTCCAAACTTGGTTCTGTAAACCCATTTAAATCTAACAAGTTTTCTTCCTTTTGGAAGAGGGACAATATCCCATGTATCATTTTCCAATAATGAATGATATTCTTCATTCATAGTTGCATTCCAATTTGGATGGCCTGAAGCTTCTGCAAAGGTGTCAGGATCATAATTCGTTGAAGCTTGAGCTAGTAAACAAGAGGCTCTATCGAACTGAGAGAGTGTACGTAATTGATCTGTAGGATCAACTGTAAGAGTACTTGATCCAGGTGGATGTTGGTGGCCACCCACCTATCCCGTTTGGACCCCCACAATTGTCTCTTTCAGTTTTTCAGTTTCCTTAATTATAGCACCGTTTACTATTTTTAGCAGTTTTTCGGGTCCTAAACTTCCGGAGCCATTTTAAGGCCCTAAATGACATTTTTTGGGAAATATACCGCCAACGATTTTACTATAAAAAAAATCATCTTTTTTGTTGTAGTCCTCGGAGATATCTTTCCAATGGGCTATCATGCGTGTCAAACAGAGATAATACGACCAATTCGCGACCCCGGGAAGTTGATGTACCAACTTACCCAAAAACGGGGCCCACAATTTGGCGTTTCATATTCTAGGGTTAGGTTTTGGAATGTGAAGGGTTTTCCATTGTTTCTCAATAATAAATAGGCATTCGAGCCCCATTGTAACATAGTTCAGAATAGTTCAGAGGCATATAGCCACCACATCTCTTCTCAGAGATAAGCTACCATCGCCCTAGCTGGTTTATTTACATTACTATTTGTAAGCATATTTCAGTATTTTCCATTAATGAAACGAAGTATTATTTCCACTGCATCTTCGTGTATATGGTTATCTCTGTAATTTGTTGCGTTCCTATTTAAATCTGGATCAGTGGTATCAGAGCTGTCTACTTTTTTCTCTGTTTTTCTTTGCATGTCCCCAACGAGGTCAGGATATAAGGAGTTAGGGCTTGAACTGGTCGAACCTTTGCAAGACTAGTCTTGCAAATCCCGATGACCTCCCATGGCGAATGAGAAGAAATATGAGGGGTAGGAGATCCTATCAAAACCTTGCTCAAAGAAGCGCTTGAGCGGAAAAAGAACACGATGATGGATAGCTTTGCGCAGATCCTTCAGCGGCTACCCAAAGGTGATGCATCGACTTCCAACAGCTACTCTGGAAACGCCACACCGTTTAAGGTACAAGTTAACTTTGAAATCCCCATCTTCAAGGGTCAAATAAACACAGATGTCGTAGATAAATGGTTAAATCTACTAGATGGGTATTTTTCTGTTCATGAATTTTCAAGTCGAGAAAAGATTGTTTTCGCTCTTCTCAAAGCAGGCCCCCATGTCAAGGACTGGTGGGAAACCTACTACGAGCAGAAGGATGAAAGTACAAGCTCACAGTTTTCAGCTGCACCCACTTGGAATGACTTTCGGGATGCCATCAAGGAGCAGTGTTACCCTGTCAAAAGCTATGAGGAAAAATACATCGAATGGACCACACTGCGGTAGGGACGAGACCAAGATGTGCCAGATTTCACAAACAATTTTCATACCCTTCGCACACAATTGGGTATCAAAGATTCTAAGCTACATCTAGTACTCAAATACCGCAACTGCCTACACAGATACCTTGAGGAAGAGATGGAATCCCTGAACATCTCCTCACTCGGCACGGCGTATCGATACGTTGTCAAAATTGAGCAAAAGTTCAAATAGAAGAAGCGAGACTTTGGATCTGCAAATCCAAAGCCCAAAGGACAAAGCCAAGGCGGGGTGACCCAAGGCAACCTGTCAAAGCCGCAAGAAAAGAACAACACCGCGAAGCCAAAGGACACAGGAAAGTGGTGTGAGTTCCACAAGAGTCCCACTCATAACACAAGTGAGTGTCGGACCAAGCAGTCGCTGGTGGCCGAATTGAAGGCTTCCAAATCAGATACATGTTCTGACCCTAAGCCAGAACTCGACAAGGGGAATGGCAAAGGGAAGCAGATCATTGAGGTGGAGCCGAGTGACACTATTGCCACTGCCAAGATCTAGAAGAATGAACCTGAAGACCCAGAGGAGGGGGAGCGCCTTTTCCACTCACAAATGTGGATAAAGGGTTCACCGCTACAATTCATTGTTGAAAGTGGGAGCCAAAAGAACCTCGTTTCAGCAGAGATCGTGAAATGGTTGGGCCTACTAACCACACCGCGCCCGCAGTCGTATAGTATCGGGTGGCTTCACGAAGGATGGGATCTCAAAGTTCACCAGCAGTGTCGCCTTCCCTACAACATCAAGCCCTTCACAGATGAGGTATTGTGTGATGTTACACCTTTGGATGTTTGCGATGTACTATTAGGCCAGCCATACTTGTGGAGGCGACATGTTGTGTATGAGTCAAGGCCTCTCGCTGTCATTATTTCTTTAGATAATTCATTATACAGGATACCGGAGATAGCCCTGCCTACTGCCACCTCTTTGATCACTGCCAAGAAAGGCAGCAAGCTCATCTCCCATACTAGGAAATTCATTTTCTATCTGGTTCACTCCCAAAGTAAGGGGAAGATTGTTGCTACGTCCATGACCCCCGCAAAGGGTTCCTCCATGTAGCAGCAAAAGCAAAGGGATACGATCATGACAGAACACAGGAACAACTTCTCCTCACCCATAGGGGTACCACACAAGTTTCAAGTGGGCGACAAAGTTTGGTTGCATCTGCAGAGAGAACACCTTATCAGAACCCATCAGAAACTCAGACCACTCAGACATGGTCTTTACACCAATACGAAGGCTACGGGCAACAATGCTTGGAAGCACAACATTCCTCCATTCCTTCACTTGCACTGAGTGTTCAATGTGGATTTTTGCTAACCATGCTTCCCACCATTTCTGGACACATCAGAGATTGCAGAACAGCTCACTAGAGACCCATCTCAGCAGAAGCTTCCTCATCTTAGGGAGGAACTCAACGCAATGGGGACCATTGCTTCCTAAGGGGGGAGGAATGATCCAGGTGGATGTTGGTGGCCACCTACCTATCCCATTTGGACCCCCACAACTATCTCTTTTAGTTTTTCAGTTTGCTTAATTATAGCACAATTTACTATTTTTAGCAGTTTTTCGGGTCCTAAACTTCTGGAGTCGTTTTGAGGCCCTAAATGACGTTTTTTGGGAAATCTACCACCAACGATCTTTCTGTAAAAAAACTCAACTTTTTCATCATAGTCCTTGGTGATATCTTTCCAACGGGCTATCATGCACGTCAAACAAAGATAATACGACCAATTAGCGACCCCGGAAAGTTGATGTACCAACTTACCCAAAAACGGGGCCCACAATTTGGCGTTTCATCTTCTAGGGTTAGGTTTTGGAATGTGAAGGGTTTTCCACTGTTTCTCAATAATAAATAGGCCTTCAAGCCTCATTTTAACATAGTTCAGAATAGTTCAAAGACATGTAGCCACCACATCTCTTCTCAAAGATAAGCTACCATCGCCCTAGCTGGATTATTTCCATTACTGTTTGTAAGCATATTTTAGTATTTTCCATTAATGAAATGAAGTATTATTTCCGTTGCATATTTGTGTATATGGTTATCTTTGTAATTTTTTGTGTTCCTATTTAAATCTAGATCAATACCTGCTACATCCCAAGTAACATGGACCCATTTTTGAAGTTGAGGAGCTGAAGGAGGATCCTAAGAAGGCAGGGGAGGATTGTCATCCTCGCTGTCATCATTTGAAGAAGAAATGTTTTCAAAGGTAGAATGGATAGAGAGAGGTGGCACATCCACCAAACTAAGCTCGTAGGTCGATATATTTTCATCAAACTTTACATCTCTTCTAATGATAACGTTTTTTGGATTTAGGTGAAAGAATTCTATATCCTTTGACATCTTCAGAATATCCAACAAAAATACATTTTTTACTCTTAGGTTCTAAGACTTTATGTTTCTCATCTGGAATATGGGCCTATGCTTCACTTCCAAAAACACAAAAATGACTTACATCTAGTTTAATTGAGCTCCATGCTTCTTCTGGAGTGATATTCTTTAAAACCTTAGTAGGAGTGCGATTTACTATGTAATTTGAACAGTTAATTGCTTCTAGTCAAAAATTAAGACTAAGTCCTTTAGATTTAAGCATACAATTGTCCATTTCTTTTAAGGTGTGATTCTTCCTTTTAGTGACACCATTTTTTTGTGGAGTATATGGAACAATATGTTGCATTTAACTTCCATGCTCAGTGCAAAAGTTGAAGAATTTGTTGTCAACATATTCTCCGCCATTATCAGATCTTAGCTTAAGAATTTGATGTCCAGATTGTTTCTCAAAAAAGGCCTTAAAGGCTAAGAACATGTTAAATACTTCACTCTTGAGTTTTAAGAAGTATACCCAAGTGCGTCTAGAGAAATCATCAATGAAATTTAAGAAATACTTATAGCCAAAGAATGAAACAACTGGAAGTGGACCACATAAATCACTATGCACAAGTTGTAAAGGGGCTGAGGCATGCCAAGAGGTAAGTTTTTCAAAACTATCATGATGATGTTTTCTGAGTACACATCCAGAACAAACACCATCTCTGCAAGATACCATAGGAAGACCTGTCACCATATTTTCCTTACACATATTTTGAAGGGAGCGATAGTTTAAGTGACCAAATCGTTCATGCCAAAGTTTGCTCACCTCATCATTATGAGCAAAAAAGACTGAGGGAAGAGTGGATGACCCAAATTTTTTAAACTTATGCAACCTTGTAGAATCATCAGCAATGCCAGTAGCTAAAATTTGTCTAATATCTCTTAGGTCCTTAATTACAACATCATGAGGTTGAAATTCAATGGTTTTACCTTCACTTGAATGAGTTATCTGATATACAAATAAAAGGTTCCAATATAAGGTTGAAACACGTAATACATCATTAAATTTACCATTGTCTATATGAATATTTCTAGTCCCTACAACACTAAGAGATCTATGATCACCAACATATATATTTTTGGTGTTACAATTATTTAAAGAAGAAAACATGGATTTGTTTTTGACCATGTGATAAGAAGCTCCAGAATCAATGAGCCACTCATGAGAATGAGAAGAAGAAGATACATTTAGTGCATAACCAAACCAAGATGCTTGACAACCACATGCAGAAAGTGTTATTCCTAGAGATCAAGTTGAAGTTGAAGAGTGCTTCAAATGGATGTTATGCTTCTTCATTACTGCTTCCAAGGCTTCCATCTTCTTAAAGCATTTGGATTCTAAGTGGCCATCTCGATTACAAAAGTTGCAATGTCTGTTAGTCTTCTTCCCTTTGTTTTTATTTTCCTTATCATTTTGTTGAATTGATTTTTCATTTTGAGATTGAAAGTTCTTAGGACCCCTAGTTGGTTTAGGACCATTCTTTTCAGGATACTCCTTCTTAGGATTCTTTGAACTTGGTTGTTTTTGGGCAGCTAAGGCTTTCTTAGAAGAGTTTCCAAGATTAAGAAAACCAATATGTAAGAGTTTCTCTTGTTCTCTTATTAAATAATCACAAAATGCATCAAAAGAAGAGGATTTGTAGTCTTGTCCTTGAGAAATAAAGGCTTTTCTAGTAGAAGGGAAGTGGAAACAAACACAAAGTAGGTTGGTCCCAACTTAGTAAGGATGGAATAGATAAGGCTACCATGTTCTTTCTTAACCTTAACACATTCCAAGATAATTCTAAGGGTCTTGAACTTGGACAAAAAATATTCAATGGAAGAAAAATTATTTGGGTCCAATGTAGGAAATTCATTTTTGAGTTGATGGGCTCTAATTTCATTTTTAATTCCAAAACCTTTATTGAGCCATTTCATTGCTTCATCAGGGTTATCAATTTCTACAACATGGAATCTAAGGTCTGGATAAATAAACATCCCTATCAACCCACGTTCTTGATCTTGCCTACTTTCCCATTTGGCTTGCTTATCTTCATCTTTAGGTTTAGACTCTTGGCCCGAGTCTATTCTATAAAGACCTTTACTTCTAAGTAAATCCTCCATGTAGGACACTTATTGGAAGTAGTTGGTGCGATCAAGAATAACTTGGCATGAAATTTCCATTTTAACATAAATGAAGCTGTAGATATTGAAATTAAGTGTTCCAATGGAAAGATCTTGAAAAAATAGGCTAATTAAAAAAATCCAGCTCTGAAAATGACTTCCAGATGAAGAAGTTATGGAATTTTGAAGAAAAGTTGTCGAAGATGCCGACAAAGTATGTGAATGTGCGGAAGTGAATGATAATGTTATATTTAAAAAAAATACCCCCTTTCCAAACTTAATCTAATTAGCTCACTTAAAAAAAAATATATGTGACCCACTTTTATAAATAAGTGAAAGCCACTTTTACAATGGCACTTTATGAGCTACCTACTAAATCGTAACTTAAATAAAAGATAAAGAGACTTTAGAATTATAAGTGACTCACTTTTTATAATGGGCGAGAACACTTTTACATAAAGTAACTTTAAAACATAAGTTACTTGTGCTTATTGAAAAAGTAACTCAACAAAAAGGAAGACTTGAACCCAAGACTTCTATTCCCATAAAGTAACTTTGGACCAATTGAGGTAGTTTAAAAAGTTAGTAATTTTTAGAAAAGAGGAAGGGTTTTTTTTTTTAATCACTGAAGATTTGGGGTGTGTGCTTACTTGGAAAAAACCTTTCTTTCCTACAAAAAAAGAAAACCACACAACCCAACATGGACATGCAAAAAAACCAAACCTGATGGGTTAAAGTTAGCTTTCGCAGGAAACTAAATATTTTCCAAGATGTTTCTCATTTTCCAAGATCACACTAAGGCGCGGTGGAAAAGAGAATATGCCTGAGAAAAAACCTTCCTTTCTATTTCTGATTTTCCCATATTGCACAGAGTCGTGGGGCAAAGAGCATACACAAAAATGAAAGGTATAGATCCTGTAATAAAAAACAGAGAGATAAATGACTAAAACTGCAAATAAAGACAGTATACCTCCAGATCTTAAAAATAACATAACTAGGTCTACTAGAAAACTTTTCTCATGAAATGAAAGGGATTCCTCACTGGAACATATGCTCTTAACACAATAGAGTAGTCCTCTTGTCGCAAAAGTGGTCAAAAATAGTAGATCTAGGAGATGACAGTTAGATGTAGTTGTACTAGCTTTTGAATTGGATCACCAACGGATGTGGCCCTCGAATAGCTCTAACACCATGTAGTAATTTATAAGGTAAGTTCCTCATATAGAAAACCAAAGGACACTACTCACAAATAGATCACAAATCAATACACCAGTATTCTTGATTTGGTTAAAACCCTCAAAGAGGGAAACAATCCACGACCTGAGCCAACGCAACCAGTTCAGGAAATTTATTAATAAAAGAAAGAAAATTTACATAAGCTTCTCTCATGAATGGTCACCTTACAAATGACCCTCCATGCTCTTTAAATAGAGATCATGGACCAATCGGGTGTTAAGCATGGATCAAGTGTTGGTAATACCGAGGAGAAAATGAACTATCAAATCACTTCATGTCTAGAACATATCATGACCATCAGATTATAAGTTACAAAAGTACATAGTAAATAAACACACTTTACCTAACTCTATATAGACCAAGTTATACTTAACTATTTCCTATGTGTCAAAATATCCTAATAGTATAAGGGCGGGAATAACCAAGTTTGAGCAGTACTAGAGAGATACATGAAGCACAATGTGACTACCTTGGATGGATAGAACAAGTTGTTAACTTTCACAAAACTTGTTTTTAGAAATTTTTTTCTAGAGACAAAGTTGGAGTGCTACCTTGTAGAGCCATCCCTTGTCCCACCAGACACACAATTGGACCTCCTTCCATGTCCAACTGGCAAAAATTGTTATGCTCTTAACCTGCAAATGATACCCAAATACAGAATATGCAAAGAAAAGATACCCAGAACACAGAATAGCAATGAATTTATTATTCAAAGAGTAATGTTCACTTGCCTCTTCGAGCGGGCAACCTCCAATAGAGCAGAGTTCGATTACAAAATAAGACACGATCCTTCTCGCAGGGAGTTTCTAGCCTTTATATATGACTCCTACGTGCAATACCACGGGCCAATACCGTGTATTATTAATACCATCTATCTAATACTACGGCCCATTTGCAACTAACTGTGGTTCTGTTATTAATTGCGGATTAACCACTTACAATTATTAATATGGGCTTTATTGACTCTTGATTATGACGTGGTCCCATTACATAGATAAGGGGTTAGGGTGGGACCCTAACATGCCCACCCCCTTAAGACTAGCCTTTTCCTCAAGGCTGAAGCTGCGGAAACTGCTGCAGAATATTGGCTGG
>APFE031005377.1:47937-64029 GCA_000404065.3 Pinus taeda | reverse complement strand
ACATCACTCAAAGACAAGGGATGTCAGAAACTCTCTCCCAAATTCTACGGACCCTATCAAGTACTTCAACACATTGGAGAAGTGGCCTACAAGTTGGCCTTGCCACCTACTGCAAAAATCCATCCAGTTTCTCATGTCTCATGGACCTTAAGTGTTTGAGTCGTGTTCTGCGCCTGTGGGGGGCAACCTTTAGCGGGGAAATTTTGGCGACTGTATTGGGCTGCTAATGCACGTTCCACCTTACAAGCGACCTGGCAAGCCTCCGTCCACGTGGGAGGATGGTGAAGTAGAACTTGAGCTTTGATGGCTTCTTTAAGACCGCTGATAAAACATTCCATGTAGAACTCATTTGTGAGACCCTTAGTGTGGAAAGCTAAGCTTTCAAAAGCATTAATATATTCCTCCACTGTACCAGTCTATCAGAGCTTAGTGAGATGACCCAAATAAGAGTCTTCTTGTTCAAAGCGATCTCGAAGAGCTTTGGTAAGTTGGGTCCAAGTCCTAAAATATCCATTGCAACGTTGACGCCATTCCCACCATTGCCACTGTTCATTGTCGAAGTACATCCTCCCCAACATAAGCTTAGTCGCATCATCTAAGATATGATTCAATTTGAAATACTGGTCCATTTGTGCTAGCCATGCGGACGCATGAAAACCGTCAAATTTATGCATATCCAACTTAGGAGGTCGCTGACTGGGTGGTGGATGGGTGTGCCAGACATGAGGAGAGTGGCTAGATTCACCGTAAATGCCTTCATGGCCATTATACTCCTCCTCGTGGGCTTGCTCCTTGCCGTTTGACATAAGATCCTCCTTGCCTTTTCCCTGCAATTTCTGTAGCTCGATACTTACTCCTCTAAGCTCTTGGTTCATTCTATCTAGATCTAGTCTGCTAAGCTGAGTTTGGATGGTGTTTACCGTTTCTTCCAATTTGTCCATCCTTTCATTGGCCATCGCTTGAGCTCTAGTTACTACCATACACCGACCTGATGAAAAATTGGGACCACCATAAAAAATTTCCCAATTAATTGAATGGTACCACCATGCTCAGCTCATCGTCCTGATTTTAATGGGATATATCACCAATAAGTGTCCCGGAAGATCTCAGACTTTTTTTTTTTACTCCTAGCGGAGTTTTACCCCTTCTTGATCAATACTGCAGTCGCCAAATCCTCAAAATGTCAATGCGGCCAAAATTCCTGCAACAATTATACCCTGGTATAGGAACCCTTCAAAATGGCGAATCGGCTAGTGCTGGACAGCTGAACTGACTACTTTGGCAAATCTGATGAATCTAATAGATCGGAACTGGCTGATTGGGACCGATGTCTGTTGTTGCTGCACTCCTTTTCTCAGGCGGATCTGGAAGAGATGATGAGTAAAAAAGGAAACTAGGGTCTTGAGGAGTGTCAGGTGCTACAGATCGCAATATACATAAGGGTCTGGCAGTAGTACTTGGCCCAATGTTTCAGGGCTCTAACTAAGGAGGGTCGACCGTACCCTTAGCCGTACCACTCAACTACCCTATCGTATGGGCGAGTAATCTCTCCGAGTGTTGTTCTCGGTGTACTATAGCCGCAAGACGGTCGCTGGTTTATCTATGGCGAGGTTTTCAGGGAGCCTACGGGGCTTTCGATATACCCAGAGGGTACGTGGAAGAAAGTCCGTGCGCGGTTCTGTCTAATGCGCTACTACTCGAAGGGGTACCTATAGGGGTTACAAGGGAGTCCAACAAACGTGACCACCTTTTGTATTTCCTACATGCATGCCTCCCCAAATCCGCAGATTTATGCGCTCAATGATAGATCTCGTGGTTTAAAGACACCGAAACACGTCTCTAGCCAAAAAAATTTGCTACTAAATGGAGATCCCACCGACCCTGGAAAGTGCTCTGATACCACTTGTTATGCTCTTAACCTGCAAATGATACCCAAATACAGAATATGCAAAGAAAAGATACCCAGAACACAAAATAGCAATGAATTTATTATTCAGAGAGTAATGTTCACTTGCCTCTTCGAGGGGGCAACCTCCAATAGAGCAGAGCTCGATTACAAAATAAGACACGATGCTCCTCGCAGGGAGTTTCTATCCTTTATATATGACTCCTACGTGCAATACCACGGGCCAATTCCATGTATTATTAATACTGTCTATCTAATACTACGGCCCATTTGCAACTAAGTGTGGTTCCGTTATTAATAGCGGATTAACCACTTACAATTATTAATATGGGCTTTATTTACTCTTGACTATGATGTGGTCCCATTACATAGATAAGGGGGTTAGGGTGGGACCCTAACACATAGGGAAATAAAAAGTTTTAGAACTAAAAATGAACTATCAAAATGTAACCAATAACAGTTAGGAGAAGTTGTTTCCAGGCAATCATTGAAAAAGAGTCAGAATGCATTGTAATAGGTTCAACCTTTTAGAAAGAGAAATAGAATAAAAACATCTCTAAGCAAACAAGTTACTTTTTAACATCCCACAGTTGTTTATCTATCGTTTGTTGAATTACTTGATACAATGAAAGGACATTCTCTGGTATCTATTCCACAAGCATCTATACATATATTGTTCTACTTGTATTGATTAAATAGATCGATAAATCCACAAAGAAATTTTGCAAATATACCCATAGACGACACTACAGAGAGGAGGCCGCATGGTTCTAGAATTACTAATCAAAAGAATGAAAGGAGTTCCTCAAAGTTATAAAAATTTCGAATAGAAAAAATAGAGACAAATAATAGAGGTAATTTATGAACAAGAAACCCTCTCTTTTTATTCACAAAAGTAACCGCAAAGTCTTTGTTCAATACACATACAGTCTGTGTGAAATAGCGTTGTACAAATCCAATGCGTTTGTAATAGTGGATCGGTTTAGAAACCCTAACCGAAAATAGGCCTACAACAACTATCCTGAACGTAAGCAATGCAAGTCTTACAAACTTAGCTACTTACTATCATATAGTAAAAAAGTCTCCACAACAGACTACCCTAACCTAAGCCAACGTTGGAGATAAAACAAGTGAAAAATATTGACAAGGAGCGACCCTACCCATGTCTAGCCAGCATGCCATAAAGTCGAAGCCAAAACCTCCAAAATGAACCCACCAGTAATGAAAAATGCCAACAACAAAGTATGAGCACTCTGTGATAGAGATAGAAGAAACGAAAAAAATACAAAGGCAAAGGGTTCAGACCTACCAGAGTAGAGATAGAGCACTTAGGTTGCAATCACCGAGGGTCCCTCTTCTCACGAAGGAGCAAGTGAGTTAGACAAAAGTGTGAAAAGGAGAGAAGAATGACAGCATAGAATGGGACCTTACCCTGCCATTGAAGAAGAAACCGAAGCCGAAGACCCTGAGACCACAACCTGTCAAAGGAACAGAGTAATATGACCAGAGAGCTGTAAGAACAGTTGAACAAAAGAAGCCAAGAGAGGAACAGTTGCATAGTCCAACAAAAAAACCAACATTAACCACATACATAGAGAAATTCAAACATCTTTTCAAGTAAGCTAATTTCCATAGCACAATAGAGTAGATTAATCACCAAGGCAGAGAAACAAGCAAAAATCAATGTTGAACAAGAGTCTCTTACCAGACAGTGAGGTTGAATAGGTTTCTAGGTCGAAGACCAAACCAGAACACAAGGAGCAGCATAAAACTTACATCAAAATCCCACAGAAAGACTACACAGTGAAACACTCAACCTCTAACAACATGACGAGAAAAATGACCGGGAGATAGGGTTTGTGGTTTAATTACTGAAGCGAAAGTGAGACTTTCGAGGAGTGGAAACTTTTCCAAGAACTAGTGGCATAGCTACGATCATAAATACTGAGTACCAAATATTGATTAAATCATTGTAATCAACTGCCGAATGAATCAATCACACAATCATTCAAACTGTTAATTATTTCAATCAATTTATATTCCTTTATTAAGGTTGGTAATTGTAATTGAGGGGTTAGACCCATCAAGTGGTATCGGAGCAAGAAATTGAAAGTGCTAGGATAGACATGGAAGTTGGAAGACGAGGACATGGGATAGGTGTGCGCAGAGTAGCAAATGAAGGACTGAGTGAAGAAATAAAGATCCCTACTACTCGTTTGGAGGCAGTGGAAGCATGAAGGGGAAGGGATCTAGAAATAGGAGATGGCAGTGAGGAAGAATCCATAGTTACAACAAATGGATCAGTTGAGGAAGGGCCGGAGATGAGGTTGTTCAGTTTGGTCCTATTGGCCAGCAATAAGCCCAACCCAAAGATTCCAAATTACGATGGCAGTCTGTCCATAGAAGTTCTATTGGATTGGATAAGCGAGTTGGACAGGTATTTTGAAAATGAAGAGGTCAGTGAGGACCAAAGAGTCAAGTTTGTTGTAACAAAGTTGAAAGGACACATAGCCCTGTGGTGGGACAGTTTCCAAGCAGAGAGAAGAAGGATGAACAAGTTACCGATAAAGAAGTGGTCAAGGATGGTGGCCAAGCTGAAAGGCAAATTTCTACCTAAGGATTACCAGGCTGCACTGTATCAACGGGTGCATAATTTGAGACAAAAAGGGATGACAGTAAGGGAGTATATAGAAGAATTTTACCGAGTAAAATTAAGAGCTGGTTACACAGAGGACACCTCGGAGAAGACAACAAGATATGTAAATGGTTTGAGACTAGAAATACTAGATGAAATCAACATTGTTTCCCCAAGAAATACAGAAGAATCCTATGAGAGTGTTGTTAAGGCTGAGGAAAAGATTACTAGAAAACATGCTAGGAGAGGACGGGGAACTGGCAAAGGACGAGGACATTATTATGGCAGAGGACGAGCTACCAGTAATATTTAATAAGGAAACAACTCCAAGGCTGCAGGAATAGCAAAAAAAGGAGATAGCACTAGAGGTGGTAGGCCACATCAGCGAGGAAGAGGGAATGGCTGAGGTAGAGGAGCTAATTATCAGTGCTATAGGTGCCACAAGTAGGGGCATAGATCTTTTGAATGCCCTAAAGTGGAACAAGTTGGCCAGAGAGGAACATTTGTTGCACAGCCTAAGGAAGTTGAGGCACTGCCCTAAGAAGCAAAAAATGTACCGAAAATGGGGGAAGACGTAGTTTTGAACAAAGTGTTGCTGAAACCAGCCAAAGAAACAGCTGAATAGACCCAAAGGAAAGCATTATTATAGATAGTTTCCAAATCACACAGGAAATGCTGAAAGTTGATCATCGACAATGGGAGTATAGATAATTTGGTTGCCACTAAGATGGTAGAGAAGTTGGGTTTGAAGCTGCTAAAGCACCCCACCACTTACAAGGTGTTGTGGCTGCAGAAAGGCCACCAGTTGTTGGTTGACGAACAGTGTGAAGTTGAATTCCACATTGGCAGGTACAAAGACAAAGTTATCTGTGATATTATGCCAATGGGCATGTGTCACATACTACTAGGAAGACCATGGCAGTATGATTGAACGGTAGTAGACGATGGGAAGACAAACTGATACAAGTTTGTTAAAGATGGGATCACGCACACACTTGTGCCCATCAAGGAAGAGGAGATAACAGAAGCAAGTAGGATGAAAGCGTTGCTAATAGGTGGAAAACAATTTTTGAAACAGATAGAAAAAAGTGAAGTGAACTATGGTATTGTGAGGAGGGCAAAGATAGTGTTGTTGCACATAGAAATGTCTAATTTTCCTGTAGAAATTCAGAAGATGCTGCAGGAGTTTAGTGATATTGTAGTTGACGATTTGCCAGACAAGTTGCCTCCCAAAAGAAGCATCAGTCATCATATCAACTTTATACCCAGAGAAAATCTTACCAAATAAGGTAGCATATCGGATGAGCCCCAAAGATAACGAGGAGATTAGGAAACAGGTGTAGGAGTTGCTAGATAAAAGGCTAATAAGGAAAATCTTGAGCCCTTGTGCAGTGCAACCAGTTATCACTCCCAAGAAAGGAGGAGAATAGCAAATGTGCATGGATTCGAGGGCCATCAATGAAATCACAATTAGGTACAAATTTCCACTACCACGAGTGGAAAATATGATGGACTGCCTAAGTGGGGTAGCATACTTTACGAAGATTGATCTAAAGAGTGGCTATCATCAGATCCGTATCAGGGAAGGAGATGAGTGGAAGACAACCTTCAAGACTAATGAAGGGCTATACGAGAAGTTTGTGATAGTGTACCTTGATGACATATTAATTTTCAGCGAGACTAAGGAGGAGCACTTTCGACATGCTTGAAGTGTGCTGGAGAAATTGCAGCAGAATAAGTTGTTGATAAATTTGAAAAATTGTACTTTCCTACAAATAGAATTGGTTTATCTAGGCTTTGTAATTGTAGAAAATGAGTTGAAGATGGACCCAGAAAAGATTGCTACAATCTTTAACTGACCATCCCCGAAAATCCTATTTGAGGTACGTAGTTTTCATGGGTTCGCGAGTTTTTATCGCAAATTTATAAGAAATTTTAGTGAAATCTGTGCACCTATGTTGGACACTATTAAAAAGGCAAGTCAACCTTTTCATTGTACCAAGGTAGTAGAGAAAATCTTTCATCTCCTAAAGAAGAAAATTACAGAAAGGCCAATTTTAAGGTTACCAGATTTTAATAAGCTTTTCCAGGTTTGTTGTGATGCAAGCGGTACAACTATTGGCACTGTGCTTATTCAAGAAGAAAAACTTGTTGCATTTTTCAATGAGAAGTTGAATGAAAGTAGGTAGAAGTATTCATCCTATCACAAGGAATTCTATGCTGTCATCCAAGCATTGAAGCATTAGACACACTATCTAATGGGGAGTGAATTTGTGTTATTTTCTGATAATTCTGCGCTGCAATATGTGATGCAACAACATAAAATGAACCATAAGCATGCCAAGTGGGTCGAATATTTGCAAAGTTTCACCTTTGTGTTGAAACACATCAGCGGATAGGCCAACAAGGCGGCAGATGCGTTGACCAGAAGAGCCTTGCTGTTACAGGAAAGTACGATACAAGTGTTGGGCTTCGAGCATTTAAAAGACTTGTATCAGATTGACATGGATTTCAAAGAGGCTTATAAAGCTTGTCAAAATCCCTTGCTGAGGAACAATAGTCCATGGTTGGACTACAATTTGCAGGAGAAGCCACTGTTTAAAGTGGGACAATTATGTATTCTTGATTGGTCGATGAGAGAAAATATTATTTGGGAGAATCATAGTGGAGGTCTAGCCGGATGTTTCGGTATAGCCAAAAATTTAGATCAGCTCAGACACTTCTATTACTTTCCAAGAATGCGAAGGGATGTGCAACAATATGTGAGTAAGTGTAAATTTTTCCAATTGGCAAAAGGACATAGTCAAAACACCAGAATTTACACACCACTGCCTGTTCCAAGTAGACCATGGGACTGAGTCATCATTGACTTTGTCTTGGGACTACCTAAAAGTAGTGAGGTTACAACTTGGTGATGGTGATGGTAGACAGGTTTTCGAAAATGGCGCATTTCATCCCTTATCGAAAAGCTAGTGATGCCACTCACGTAGCTCACCTGTTTTTCACTGATATTGTTAGATTACACGGCCTACCTAGATCTATTATTTTTTACAAGGATGTAAAATTCACGAGACACTTTTGGCGCACCTTGTGGAAGAATTTGAATACACAATTGAACTTCAACTCTGCATATCATCCGTAGACTGACGAGCAAATAGAAGTGGTGAACAGGAGTTTGAGGAACCTGGCACAGAGCTTGACTGGGGAAAATTCAAGGTTATGTGATCGTGCGCTCGCTCAAGCAGAATTCACTTATAATGATTCACTCAACCACAGCATTGGACACAGTCCATTTCAGATCTTGTACGACATGCATCCTCGTAGAGTACATGAGTTGCGGGATCTGGGAAAATTAGAGAAGAGAAGTGCTAATGGGGAAGATTTTGCCAAAGCGATGAATGATCTAGACGAACAAGTGAAATCAAAGTTGCAGGACAACATTCAGAAATACAAACAACAGGCAGATTTAAAGTAATGAGAAGTACAATTCAATGTAGGGGATGAAGTCCTTGCACATTTATGCAAAGAACGGTTTCCTAAGCACGCATATAACAAGATGAAATTTAAGAAAATTGGTCCCTATAAAATTTTACATAAATTCTTAGCTGACACTTATGAAATAAAATTGCCACTAGATATAGTCATATCACCTATCCTCAATGTGGTAAACCCGTTCCCATATACTGCCAAACCGGAAGATGAAAGTGTGGTATGGCCAGAACGGGACACCAAAGTTGGAGGCAGTTCATGGATGAGAAAAATGCCTTGGGCTCAACCCCATGAGATCAAGAAGATTCTCGACACACAGGTGGCCAAGACGACTCACAGGAAGGAGTATCTATGGTACTTTGTCAAGTGGAAGGACCATCCTATTGAGGACAGTTCATGGCTCGACGAGGCACAGATATACAAGGCAGGTTATTCTGTGGTGGAGCTCATGGAACTGAGCCATGACTTTTTATTACCCCGGGAACCTGATGCAAGAGCATCTAGCTGACGGGTCATCATGACAAAAGGTTGTTTGGTCTCTGAGAGGACTAAAGAGGAAATTGCAAGTGAACTCTGTAGTCATTTATTTTGTTGTTATTTTAATTTCATAAAGAAACATTATTTAGGAAGGTAGAAGGTTAATTAGAAAAGTTGTTGCAAATAATTATTTTTATTTTCATGTTAACTTTTACAGATTATAATGTAGGGAATTAAATAGTTTTAGAATTGAAAATGAACTATCAAAATGTAACCAACAGTATTTAGGAGAAACTGTTTCCAGGCAATCATTGAAAAAGAGACAGAATGCATTGTAATAGATTCTACCTTTTAGAAATAGAAATAGAATAAAAACATCTCTTAGCACATAAGTTACATTTTAACGTCCCACAGTTGTCTATCTATCATTTATTGAATTGCTTGATACAGTGTAAGCACATTCTCTGGTATCTATTCTACAAGCATATATACATATATTGTTCTACTTGTATTGATTAAACAGATTGATAAATCAAAAAAGAAATCTTGAAAATATAGCCACGGAAGACACTACAGAGACGAGGCCACATGGTTCTAGAATTACTAATCAAAAGAACAAAAGGAGTTCGTGGAATTTATACAAATTTCAAACAAAAAAAACAGAGACAAATATTACAGGTAATTTCTGAACAAGAAACCCTCTCTTTTTATTCACAAAAGTAACTGCAACATCTCTGTTCAATATACATACAGTCTGTGTGAAATAATGTTCTACAAATCCAATGAATTTGTAATAGTGGATGGATTTAGAGAAACTAACCAAAAATAGGCCTACAGCAACTATCCTAAACATAATCAATGCAAGTCTTACATACATTTCTACTGACTAACAGACAGTCAAAAAGTCTCCATAATAGACTATCGTAATGTAAGCCAACAATAGAGATAAAACAAGTTAAAAAGATTGATAAGGAGCAACCCTACTTGGGTCTAGCCAGCATGCCATAAAGTCGAATCCAAGACCTCCAGAAAGAACCCACCTATAATGAAAAATGGCAACAAGAAAGTATGAGCACTCCGTGACAGAGATAGAAGAAATAAATTAAAAAATACAAAGGCAAAGGGTTCTGACTTACCAGAGTGGAGATAGAGCACTTAGGTTGCAGTCACCGAGGCTCCCTCTACTCATGAAGGAGCAAATGAGTTAGACAAGAGCATGAAAAGGAGAGAAGAATGATATTATAGAACGGGACCATACCTTGTTGTTGAAGAAGAAACCTAAGCCAGAGAGCCTGAGACCACAACCTGTCAAAGAAATAGAGTAATATGACCAGAGAGCTCTAAGAACGATTGAAGAGAACAAGCCAAGAAAGGAGTAGTCGCATAGTCTAGCAAAATAACCAACATTAATAACATATACAGATTAATTCATTAATATTTTGAAGTAAGCTAATTTCCATACCACAACAAAGTGGATTAGGCGCCAAGGTGGAGAAACAAGCAAAAACAAGTGTCGAACAAAAGTCTCTTAGTAGACAATGAGGTAAAATAGGTTTCCAGGTCGAAGACCAAACCAAAACACAAGGAGTAGCATAAAACTTACAGCGAAATCGCACATAAGTACTACACAGTGAAACCCTCAACCTCTAACAGCATGACGAGGAAAATGATTGGGAGATATGGTTTGTGGGTAAATTATTAGAGAAGGAGTGAGACTTTCAAGGAGTGGACACTTGTCCAAGAAATAGAGGCATAGGTACAAGTCATAAATACTGAGAACCAAATATTTATTAAATCATTGTAATCAACCGCTAAACGAATCAATCACAAAATCAATCAAATTGTTAATCATTTCAATCAATTTATATTCCATTATTAAGGTTGGTAGGTGTAATCGAGGAGCTGTACCCATCATTGAGGTAGGCTATTGATTTGCATTGTCATTTCGAGTATCCTAAACATTAGGGCCTTCATCGTGGTTCTCCTCAGAGTCTAAAGGTTAGAAGTATCTAGTGTTGATAATATCAGTATCAGAAACCAAATCTTACTGATCTGTGGTAATTGTGTAATCAAGGACACAAATGTGGAGAACCAATAAAAATAGCATCACATATATAAAAGTATCTCATCATCATGATTTATATGTAGAAAAATAGATAAAACTTGTAGCTATCTATCTGAAATGACTTCCCTCTTCCCCTTTACAGGAAAACATGATGGGTTGTTTTCCATGCATGCCCTGCCTCTGCACCTAATGTCAAATAATGACTGCTAGGTATGGAGCTATGCTCTCCTATATCTATAGCAGATGGTGTTGATTTTGATGCTCCCGCAATATCCTCCTCCTCCTCCTCATGTTGCTCCTCCTCCAAGCCCCCCTCCTCTTGCTGACTCTATTCTAATGGATCACCTGGCTCTAAGCATGAAGGGGACTTCTCCAAGATGGGATCCTCAGACTCCACCCTCCACTGAGACAATACATCAATATTGTCTAAAGAAATGACATCTGAATACAATGGTGCTTCTATTTGCTTCACTCGAAGTCAGATATTATAATGCACATACACTAAGTCATTGAGGAGTACGAACTCCAACTTGTAAGAGTGTAAAAAAAACTAATGATTATTGACTCTTGACTCTTGACACCTGAAGGTCATAAATTAAAAATTAAAAATTACAATAAGTGTGACTGATCAACTGAAGGCTGGAGTTCAAAGTTTTCCCCGTTGCACTTTTTTGCGTGTATTTTCTCAAATACACTCTAATTGCACTCACACCCTTAAGAGCTACATGTTTCACTCAAGATCCTTATGGCCAATTTGTGCAAATTTTGTGCCCTTGCACCATAGATTCGCCATCAAATATCTACAATAAAATAAAGAAATAAAAATTCAAAAACTTAAAACATAATTAAACTTTCAAATAAAAGTTACATAATTGAATTTTAAAAAACTAGAAATATAAGTAAGGAAATTTTAAATTGAAATTTCTAATTTCTAATGAGAGATGACTTATCACTTATGTGGCATGAAAAGAGTCCTTTCCCTAATAGAATCATCAAAGCCAAATAGGCGAACATAATCCCGATAAAATTGTATCTCATGATTGATTTTTCTATGAAGATCAGGATTAGGTACCATCCTATGAGTACAAGAATGGAGCCCTTCCATCACCTTGCCATCAAAACCAAAGCTACATTTGTATGAAAATGTGGGCTTGAGGAAGAGTGATGTTGCATGAATGGGTTGATGAAGCATCCCTGTCCACCAACTAGAAATTACATCCCATAACATCATATGCCTATCAAGGCCAACAGAACCCTTAGCTGCATAATAAGAATGAATAACCTCCTTGGCCGTATTCATGGCCTCATACAAAAAAGCCATTGCAGGCTTCTCCCCATCTACCAATATTAGAACCTTTACTATAGGTTCAATAACTCAACATGCTTCCTCTACTCCCTACCAAAACGTGCCAAAGTGCACCATTTTTGCAATTGCTCTCCCATCCTGTCTCCTACTATATCTACAATTATGCCAATCATCATAAAAAAACATGTTCTTCAACTCGAACTGACATCGAAACAAGGACCAAAGAGTAATAAAGATTGTGAGAAAATGTGTGATCACAGGACACCACAACTCCTTGTTTCTAGTGAACCTCCTCATGAGTCTAAGAATAAAATCATGGTTATAAATAGACTTCGGGATGCTCCTAGCCATATCAACCTTCTCCTTAATGAAGGAGAGTTTCCTAATATCCTCAAGCAGAAAATCGATACAATGTGTTGCACATGGAGTCCATAATAGATGTATCTCCATAAGAATCTTTCAATTAGACACATAATTAGCTGCGTTGTCTATTATGAGTTGCACCACATTCTGCACAACAATCTCCTGAAACCATCTAACAATTAACATATCGTTGCTGCATCTTTGCTCTATGATGATGCATCCATTGATTTAATCAAGATGGTACCATCTTAATCAAGAAATTAAAGATGAAGATTGTGGTATATCCAAATTTAACTTCTCAAAGACCACATCACAGAAATCTACAATCTTCCCATGTTTTTTACAACTCAGCCAATCAAGAGTTGATGTCCTACTTTTCTTCTTGAAGAATTTGCCCTCAGAACTCCTCATATGTAGCACTTTTTTACCCTGATCCCATAATGGAAATAGCATCACAAATTGGCTGCCAAAATGGATTGGTTCTGGTAATGTTGAGAGGTAAGCCTCTCTAGAAACGACACCTCCCCATGACTCTATCTTCTTCTTGCTTCTTCTTTTTTTTTAATAATTTATTTTATGCTGGGTTGTGCTCCATGTCTTGTTGTGAAAAAAAAAAATGATGACCTCGCACTAGCAGTAACACGTGATGATGTGGAGCCCCTCACACTACCCTCAGCATCAAAATCATAAGAAGATATCCTGAAAGATCTACTTGCACATTCATCCCTGTTTCTTTATGTCTCTTCTTTCTTTCTGTCATTTTCATCAATTGCTTCAAGAGCTTTTTGTATAAGTTCCAGACTAGAAACTGTACAAATCCCAACAGCATGTCCATAGAGTCTAGCCAGATGGTATTTCAATCGCATATCCCCTCCTGACATCCTAGTCCCACCTAATTTGCATGATAGACATGCCTAATTTGTCCCACGATCAGGCTCCCCATACTCCCAAAATGGGTCCAAGGCTTTTGGCATATTGGAATTTTGCAGTGAGCTAACTCAAAAGTAGGGAAAAAAAAATAAATGGAATTAATATGAAAAAAAATAAATGGAATTAATAAGTAATAACCACCTCATTTTACAAAATATTTTTTTTTGCAACATTATTTGCAATGTGAATTCAATGAAGAAAAATAAATGAAAATAAGAGGATGCATTTTGAAGTTAAAAAAAAATGGAGTTTGTCATCCAAATATGGAGAGAAAACCCTTACATTTTCTCATGGGCACGAAAATCATACAAAATGGAAAAAAAAGAAGAAGAAAAATGTTTGTAGGCAAATAGGCTAGCAAGATTAACCCTAAAACTATAAAAAAAATCACTAACGTAGGGGATTATTAGAACATACTTGTTAATGGAAGAAATGAAAATTGTCTCATTGTTCTTCAATCTTTGATCCACAAAATATTCATTGTTGGTGGTGATAATGGCTATTCAACCCTCGAATTCTCCTTGATAACAAGCATAGTTATATGCCCTTCCTTCTCTAGCAATCAGAAAACAAAGTGAGAGAAACAACAACAAATTCGACCTTTTCTAGTCGTAGCGACAAATTTTTTTTCATGCCCAGCGAGATTTCCATCACAGTGTCATATTTTCCAGAAATATCGTTGATATTTCGAAAATATCGCAATGTTTTCGGGGAGACAAAATATTGTGATATTTTCTAGGAGAAAAAATATCGCGATATTTCATCGGTGATATCTCATCTCCTCGAAAATATCATGATATTTGTGGATATCGGCGATATTGCCTTCACTGGTACTATCTATTTTGAAATTCAAAGATGATTTGTTTGCCAATACATTCATGTTGTTAATTCAGTTCATGATATCACTGAGAATTTTCCTCATGGATGTAGGACTTGACATCTCTTTTAGTTGCAACATTTGGTGTTATTGATGATATTTAAGAATTCCAATTTGTAGTTTGGAATTTACAAGCATTTATGATTGGAATCTATGGAACCTGTTGCTTTGTAGCATCTCGAGAGTTTGTAGTGCTCATGACCTTAGCTAGAAAGCCTTACCTAATTTGGAATTGTTACAACAAACCAAGGGAAGCACACATTTGTCCCTATACACATGAAGGAATCATGGACTATGTTGGATATGTTTTTGTGATATATTGCATTGTAAAGGGATTGAATTATTATGTGATATGGGCATTTTAAATGAATGTCCAGGATGGACTATGTTGAATCAATTTTTGTATAGATATTGCATTGTAAAGTGGTTGAAATTCAAGTTGAAGTTATTATGTAAGATGATAAATTTAAATCAATGTCCTCAATGATTTGGAAAAAATCATTCATGTGCATCTTATGGTATGTCAACAATATGCAAACATTGTTGTTAGTAGGCTTTATGGATGGTTGATACGATTGATCCTTTCATGCTCATATTCATTCTTGTACGGATAATATGGCATTGTAGCAATACGTTGAATGGACTCCACATGTTGTGTGTATCATGCTACAGGGTGTGACATTGAGGGAACTCCTTTAATTTTTTTTTTAGTTAGTTAAAAATACGGACTGCATGAATATAGATTTTATAAATACTATATTTTGTGTTGAGCATTATTTAAAATTAATGCCTATAAGATATTTCAATGACTAACATAAACCCTCACACAATTGTTTAAAGTGGACTAGCTCAATGGAGGAGCACCTATATTATAAGAAGGAGGTTGGTGGTTTGATTCTACTACCCACTAACATGAATTAATCAATGGATTTTTAGATTATTTTTTATTAAATTTATTTTTATATTGATTTATTTCAATGATGAGATATTCTTTTCGACTCATTGTTTTATTTTGTCTCTAGATAGTCAAACGTGATATTTTATTATCTTTAAAAACAATCTTCTATTGCATTTAGAGAGATAATAGATAGGATTAAAGACATATTTTGTCTAATCATGAGTATTGTATTTGGAGAGGGAAAAATGAGATTGTCTCTGGAGAGACAAAAGTGAGATTGTCTCCTAAGAGTCAATAATGCTTGTGTTATCTATTTTCTTTATAGATGCATCTTTTTAAGACAATATTTAAGACAACAATTTTTTTTTTTTTTTGTCTCAAGTTAAGAAAATATTGATCGAAGATGCTTCCTTGTTGAGCTTAAGAATCACTGCATCTCTACCACGTTTCCATGTGTTTGAACACCAAAATAAACATGGCATTCAAATTGGAAGGAGAGAATGAAAGTTGACAAAATGATACCTAGGGGATTGAGCTGACTCAAACCAAAGAATTTCTGGAGTGTTGCAAGTCCCCATTAACCTTGTCACATCGAGTTGGTGCATCCAACCTTGCCACATTGAACCTATCGAGGATGGTTCACAATGTACTTAAATATTACATATAAATCACCAACATCATTGGGAATTTTGTGAAGCTTAATGTAGTGAAAAGTTTTCTTGCCTTAATTCTATTTGTGGAATAACACACTTCATGTCAAACCATTCTCTTTAAATGAAAAAATTATGTAAATTTTTTAATGTGGAACAACTCTATAAATTGAAACGATCACCACGTAAAAGAAATGATGGAGCTCACTAGTAAATCAAAATACTAGCTTTCTGGATAAGCTCACCATCCCACTACCCTTATATAATAAAATATGAGGGAAACACACAAGTTGTTATAATAAAATGAGAGGGAAAAACACAAGATGAAAGTAAGATATAAATCTAAACCATCCAATGATTATGAATCCGTTTAATAAAAAATCATCAAAATTATGTATTTGACTATAAACTTTATATATAAAATTCTAAATTTTAAAATAATGGTATCAAAATTAAGTATTTGAGTATAAATTTTATATTTAAAATTATAAATTTT
>APFE031005377.1:0-37647 GCA_000404065.3 Pinus taeda | reverse complement strand
AAGACCACAAGAGTGCCTTGTTCATCTTCAAAGAAGATTGGAGGTTCCTCTCTATATTCAATAGCTTCTTCCAAACCTTTAAGAGTAGTAAGGACTGCTTCTTTCACCAATGATACAACAACCCCTGTGGGAGTGGCTTTTGGCTTCCTAGATGTGTGTGGAAGATATTGTATGCCTAGGATCAGTCCGACTACTTTCACGAGCTGGAAAGTGATGGGACAGACGGAGCAAAGATGTTGATATGAAATCTCCTGTTAAATTTTCGGAGGTGAGGAGTAACCAACTGCTGAGTCGTGAGAGAGGGAGTACGAGTTACTTCCTTGACCAGATGGTTGATGAGTGAGTGTGAGGGGCATTTCAGCCATGTACAACTAGCTTCCCTCCTTCTAGAGCCAGAAATGTTGACGGTGTTGGACCCACCAACATTCAAGGAATCACCCCAATATGAAGTCCCAACTAGATCTCACACCATTTTGTGTGGGAGTCCCATCCAGTATGATGGATCGGTTACCATTGTCTTAAGGATTTGTCTCAACTCCTACTTGTCGACAAAGGAGAGTGATTCACTTTGTCTTCAAGAAGTGAGGTTTGCATTCCTGGTGAGTGTAAGTGTACTTGTGTCAATGGTTCTTTCACTGTGAGGGGAGGAAGGTGAAGGTGAATTCCAGGTTGAAAGGGATCAATCCCAACTCAGCTAGGAACACACAACACAAAAGGACATACATATCTTCCAGCATAGTAGTGCACTCAAATGCGGTAGTCACAACATACAAGGTAAGATAACACGCACATCTCTCACGGATCAATCTGAATGACTGCAATGGTTGTTACAACAAGTTTCATGTGAAAGGTCTATCTGATGTTCGGCAGAGCAGTCAACACGGACGGGACAACATTAACAACAGTTACAACACATTTCCATTAATAGATTATGCACTACAACAAATGAATTAGTTCAGATGTAGAACACTGGTTAAAGAAACATGCATTACAAGTGTTAAAGATCAGTATTAGAAAAAAATACAATACATGTATGAAAATGTGCTAGCCTGTTAACAAGCTTCTAAATTAAGCGAAAGTTCCAAGACACATTATTACACCATATATTACTAACCCCGTCAGTGGGCGTTGAAGCCACTACTTACTCCTCAAATAAATGATTACAGACTCTCTTGGCTATGTGGGAGGAGCTGAGGTGAAAAGTCCTTTCATGTACAAATGAGGAGGGTATTTATAGCCAAGGGTGAAACTGACCCTTGTGGTTGTTCGACTACTCTCATGACCATTCAACTTTCATGACTTTTTGACTTATACGACTCTATGTTCAACAAGTGGGTCTCTTGTACTTCTACGTTACATCACATTGATTGACAACAAGCCCATAGTGGAGATATCAGCAACATAACTGATGACTTGAATAGACATGACTTGACATGATAATGCTAGTACATTCATGCTACTGGTGGAGTGCATGTCAAGCTATAATGTTGTTGAGTGATGGATATCTCCACAGTGTATCATAGCTTCACCTCCGTATGGTGAAGTGCATTGTGTCTTCAATGGTCCTTGGTTCACTTGATGAAGCTTTAGCATGGTGTTTCTTGCTTTCATTCTGGAAGGAACGACAGGCTCACTTGTTCGCGAGGGCGCATGTGCATCATGTTCATATGCTTCACATGCTTCATTCGTTCATCCTTTGGTGAACCTGTCCATCTCTAAATGTGCTTCCTTCGTTCATCTCTTTCAACGTCTTGACATTTTTGTTGGTGTACCTGTACTTTCAATCACTCATGATGAGATGACATCAAATCCAAAACCTCCTAGTCTACCATGACACATGATCATTTAGATGTAGGTGACCGGGAGTGGCAGCAGGGCTATGATGTGAGATGATGTCTCTGAGCAAATTCTGATGAAAACTAAGCAAGAGTCACTAAGAGATGGAGACAAACAATATGAGTTGACAATAACTATCTACAAGGTCTAGCTCAGCTGGGAGGCAAAAATGCACAAATTTTGGGAGGAATAGTCTAGGCTGCTAGAAGGCAAGGAAGGCATGCTCTGCACATTTTCAATAACAAACAATCAGCAGGGCCTTGATAGCCAAATTTATGCAATTTTCTAGAGGAATGAGCTAGGTTGCATGAAGGGTCAATAGGCAGGGATTGCGAAGTTTTTCTGGGGAACCGCTCAGGAGACTAGCAGCCAGAACTGCGCAATTCCCAGAGGAAACTATCAGTTGGATGTTGGGGTCACTGGCAGCCAAAACTTCACAATTCTCAGAGGGAAATTCCAGTGGACTGCTGGGGTCACTGTCAGCCAGAACTGCACAATTCCTGGAGGGAACAAACAATCTGTTGTTAGGAGCTATTGGCTGGGAAAATTGCACTAAGGCCGAGAGGTCAGCCTATTGATCATCTCTACACAATTTCTTAACTGAGCTGACTGATGAGTAGCAGAAGGCCTGCTCATGAGCACTACACAATTTCTGAGATGAACTGTCGGTCGATTTTCCAAATGACTGACTGGGAAAACTGCACAATTTTCTGAAGGAGACAGGGACGAGCACTTGGTGTCTATCCAACGTATCTGCTCAATCTCCTAAGTTAGTTGAATAGGTGAGTTCAATGGCCTCTGTGAACTTTTGAGGGGAGTCAGTCCCAGGGTGACTTTCGGGTCCGAGTGTCTAGGTGGCCAGCATGAAAGGTTATTTGGTTGCTTACGAGTAGCGAATCTTGAAGGCAATAGCTTGGTGCTTCTGCATTGTTCTAGTTGACAATCGATCGAGTCGAAAGGAGGGGAATGGTCTGGCTGTTAATGAGTCTGGTCATCAAAACTTTAGCAAAATGAATAAGTGTGTGAACAGTCAAAATATGCATAGGTGATCATATGAACACACACTTGAATGACTTGATGATGAAACGACCAAACCATCTAGACACACATGTTCAACATCACTGACCGACGATGCAAGTGACAAGCATGACACTCGTGATTGATCATTCATGATTCAGACAACACTTGCGAGACAATGAATCTGATTCTGTGTGTGAGTACAATAGATTCTTTCATGGTGAACACCACAAACACATACTAAGTAAAGACTTTGAGCATAACCAGAACATGCTCACAAGAATGACTTAGACATCAACATGGAGGGACTTGAATGAAATAAACAAGCAAGGTGAATGTAAAGACTCACACGAGTTAATGGAGTGAACCGGAGTGTGTGCAGTCATCAAGTGAAACTCTTCATGGGAGGCTCCGAAATTGGTGCAAGCCAAAATTTTGGAGGGTGGTTGTAGCTGCTACAATGGACTCCTACACCAAACGGTGTGAGGTCTTATTGGGACCTCATACTGGGGAGATCCCCTATATGTTGATAGTATCTAGAACCATCAACACAACCTTTTTCCCTCCATAACCACACTCATGACTTTTCTTATTCATTTTACATTGTGCAGGCAGGTCAATCACCCGCTTAGACTAACACACAAGGGTTACAATTTATTTTCTCATTCCACATTTTTTATCAACGCTCCATACACATTAATTACAAACTGGCATTTATAATGCATTTTCACATTTCATACTTTTTCCTCCAGCACCCTATAAGCATTAATTACTAACTGAAGGTTACAATGCATTTTCACATTCCATACTTTTTTCCAACTCTCCATATGCATTAATTACCAACCAATTTCACATTCCAGACTTTTTAATCTAATGCATCAATGGACCAAATAAAAAATGTTTTTTTTTTCATGATTAGATCAACCTATTCATTAATCAATTGCATCAATAGACTATATAAAAAATGCCATTGTTTCATGACCATATCAAACTCTTCATTAATCCAATCTGTGTTGATAAATAGACCGAATCAAAGCACTGCTCTTTACCATGGGAAATTCCATAGAATCACTCCATCAACAGAGCTTCATGACATAAAGCCAACACATAGAACCCACAAATATAACATCTAAGGGTTCAGATCAATTCCAACCAAGCAAAATTGTTGCCAACACATAAATTTTGCAAACAATCTCCATTTGGCATGGTTAGTAACCTATTGGAAAGTTCTAGACAAGAATTACACATTTTGACCAAGGCTGAAGATAGAGCCTACATATTTCTTAGCCCCCTCCACATAAAAATAAAAAATAAAAAAATAAAAATAAAAAAACCATTGTTTAGGGCCTCAAAACATCCCCAAAAGTTCAAGACCTGAAAAAATTGTAAAAAACTACCAAGATGGGGAAATGTGCTTTGAACTAGTGGAGTAGGTGGGTGGCCACTGATATCCACCTGGATCATCCCCCCCGCCCCCCACTCCTTAGGAATAAATGGTCTTCATTTCGTTGAGTTCCCCCATCAGATGGGGAAACTTCTACTAAATTTGGCTCCTAGTGAACCACTTGCCTTGATGAATAAGTTACCTTACTTTCACAACCCAATAAGGTTTTATATGTTACTAGCGGGTATTCTTTGCCTTGGTGTCCATGATCTTATCCACTATATCATATTCAATGTTGTTAGGATTGAGTTCTATGGGAGGGAATTTCTCAAATGCCTCTTAGGTGTACAAAAAAGGTGGAAAATATGGTAAAAGTAGTTATGCATTAATCTCACTGGCTGCAAGCCAGGAAAATGGGAATGCTCAATTCAAAATCATTTCCACCCACAACCTTTGTGATTGTGTAAGTCCCATATCAGAGCAGTATGAGCTTCCAATTGGTTCCTATGACGTGCTCCTTATATTAATTTAACCACACCTTATCACCAACCTAAAATTTATGTGGAATGTTATGTTAGTCATATCGATTCTTGTACTTGGAATTGGATTTTTGCACCATGGGCTTGTTGTTGGATATGTTGGATCTGCTCAAAAGATTTAGCTGCCATGTCTTCCTCAACCTGCACATGGAAGGACTATGTTAATACATATGCAATGGACATAGCTGCATCAATTATAGCCTGTGGTTGGAACCCTATGAACACATGGAAATCATTGTGTCCAATAGAGTTGTGGAGGGCTCTATTACACCTATGTTGAACATATGGAAGGCTTACATCCCATGTACATGGGTTATTGGAGTGAAAGGTAGTCAATTTGGTCAACTTGGTATCCATGAGACACCATAGGATGGACTAGAATGTGTTGAGTAACATGTTATCCCTGTCTAAAATAATGATTCTAGGTAGCCGAAAATGAACCCAAACACACTCAAAGAAGAGTTTAGCGATGGCTTCAGTTGTAATACTTTTCTTGCAAGGTGTCAAAATGGCCATATTAAATAACCAATCAAAAACCACAAACACACAATCACTACTATGCTTGATGGATGGAAAACATGACATGTAATCCATGGATATTGACTCCAAGGGCTTCTTTGGGGTAGGTAGAGGAGAATATACCCCCCGCTTCTTGATGATGATGAGCCTCATCATTGGTGTTTTGGGCAAATTTAGTGTTTTATCAAACTCCTAACCCTCTAGACTTAGTAGCTAGTCTAGAAACAACAAACAAAGTAATTCGCTACCTTTTCTTTAATCAATAGATAAGAGAGGTAAGAAGAGAAACCAACCTGTAGCTTTCACTTGCTTCCTCTCTCCTTTAACCAATTCTACGGCTCCTTTCCGTATTTAACTCGCTTGGAAAGTGCCTTCACACAAGCCGAGACAGAAACCCATCAAAGCATACAATAAAGATATGTTTATTAAACATATCATAGAATCTAGAATACGATATACATCATATAAGAAGATGAATGGAAAAAGCTTTGAATTTTTTATTGATAAAAGAAAAGATTACAATCCATGAATGTTCATGCTTGATTAAGTTTCTTCCTTCTAGTTTCGACCCCTTCTCTCCTCATGAAGCAACAATTCGACATCATTACAATACTCTTATTAATCTCATTAAAACAGCATCTCCTTAGCTCAAATAATTCCAACCTAGATCAGCCTCTGAATGCTTGGTCAATATATAGCTGAATGGAGGAGGTTAAGCCATTAATGGCCTTCATGAATGCTCTGCCAAATTTGGGAAGTGGTTCCATGGAGGAAGGGATAATGGATTGAGGTTCATTCATCTTCTTCCTCATCCAAATGAGAGCTCAACCAACTTTGAAACTTCCAGAAGTATCCATTAGATGAGGAATACAATCGATTCATTTAAAAAAATTGTTGAAACTCACTCAGAGCAGGTGAAACAAAGGCTAAGTGCATTGCAGCGCACCTAGTCAATGCAGTTCTTGCATTGCAATGCAGCTTGATAGAAGGCTACCTGCGCTGATCTTCTTACGGACACTTTTGGATGAATGGTGTCATGGAAACTCTTGGGAGGAAAGCATGATGTAGGTTGACCTCATTAGGGAATGAAAACAATTGAATTAGGGATTGATGGACCTTAATACTATTGATCTAGAAGTCAGGGTTGATGTGCCTAAATTGACCTATAACAATTGGGTAACTATATGGACCTTAATACACCTCCTAGCTTATTTAAATCAACTCTTATCATAATTCCTTACATATTTAGATTATATTTTGCTTAGTGAGATGAGTAAAAGTGAGATATTATGCCTATTGGACTAATGTGCATTGATTGTAGGTTTTTGAGAGAAAATCATGGAAATTTTGACTAATTAAGGGTTGAAAATCGAATGAGACAAGGAGGAGAGATTGTATGAGGTAGATCCTCCTCATTTACTCCTCACTCATTCTAATATTCCTCCATCAAATCACACTAGCTCATAGTTGCAAGCATCCGAACCATGAAGATCAAAAGGCATTTGAGCCAATGACAGTTAAAGAGCTAGTTCATCTTGAGTTTGGAAGTCGAGCCTCCATAGATTTAAGGAAGTTGTTGGAGACTTCAGTTGTATAAATAAGGAGGCCTAGAGCCTCATTAGGATTTGAAATTTTAATGTAAAATCACTAAGCAATTTTCAAGTTCAAGACTTGTGGAAGACATTGTTATGTAATTTTCTGATTTGATAATGAGAATAAGAATTTCCTTGATCCAGCACTGAGTTGACTCAGAGGGTTGAAGCTCTCGGGTTAGGGCCCAACCATAGTAACAAAGGCTCATATTATTGCATTTATATGCTTAGTTGATTTCATATATTAATGGTTAAATTGTTGTTAGCATTATTTCATTGCAAGTAGTTGTTGATTTGATTAGTTTGCTTCCATTCATGCATTGCTTCAACAATATCTTAGGAAGATAAAGGAATATCAAAAAGTTTTTATTAGGTGGATTTGGCCTCACTCCTCCCTTTAGGGACCATGGTTTGAGGAAAGAACTCCTATACATCCCCAAAAAGACAACATTCTGATTTCTCATAAAATTTAGGGTTTTCTGTTATTTAGGCCAGCATTTTACTAGTTTTCAAGAATAAGATTTAAGTGTCATTTCTTATATCTTTAGCCTTGCAATAGATCTCCTAAAGGTTTCACATTATTATGCAATTTTTCCCATGCATGAGATAGGCAACTAGATAATGAAATTATGTTTTTCCTTAGTTAATTTAAATCCTTCTTGTTTACATGGTTTATGGATAAATATCAATGATTGATGCAATGTAAGAGTTTCAACAAGAAGAAGATATTTCATGACCAGAAACCCCATCCTAACCTCATCCATCCATGATCATCACTTTTTCCACTAAATCCTTCACCAAATTCATCATTCCATAAGAATAATTCTCCAATCTTGTTGAGCAAATCCAACCATCTCACAAACTTTGTTTTGAGCTCTGAAGGAGTCCTAGCCACTCCTTTACCTCATTCTCTCACCATTCACCTTCCCTAATCCTTACACCACCTTCAAAATCCCTCCTCTTTCTCTCGGGTATATCCTTTAGGAATATAGGGGATCCTATAAGAGCAGTAGGACATCCTATAAGAGGCATTAAGACATCCTGTAGGTTGACCTACAGTGGCTTGTCTTGAGACTGAATTGTGGAGAAAACACCTAGGAAGATAGGAGAAGGCCCCTACTTACCTCCCAAGCCATCTGAACATCCACCATCATCCCTAATCCACCTGCCACATCACCAAGAGAAGTTAGCATTCACATTTTCACAAAAAAGAAAAGACAAAAAGGAAAGGAGTTATTTTGTCCATTTACACTCACGGCAGTAGAATGTTTGATGTTTAAAATTGTGTGCCTAGGAAAATAGGATTGCACACATTTTAACTTAGAATTATTTGAATAAAATCCTCTTATCAATTAGTTAGATGAATAGTGTGTTTAAGCATTTGATTTTAGTATTTTCCTTACTACAGTTGGCAAGATTTCGTTTAGTGAAAATTTCCCTTTTTCTCATTGATAATCAAGCTTCTTCTGAATCAATATAAGGCTAGTTTGAGAAACCATAGTGGTTTATCGCCAGCTTAGTAGTGACAAAGAGTGGACCCATTGTATCTACTTGTGTATACAGCACTGTCACCTCCAAGTTTGTACAAACCCCGACTTGATAAAGTAAAGTTGGTAACCCCAGGAGTTACAGCATTCTTGTTGCAATACTGGTGCTCATCACTTTTTGGTGCCGTTGTCAGGGAGGTGTCTCAGTAAGATGTGATTTTTTCTTTCTTTCTTCCATTTCTTATCTCAAACATTTTGCTTTTAGCTTCATTTCTGCAAAATTAATTCTAAGTCCGTTTTCTTTCTTTTCCATTATGCAAGTGAGATTTCATTCAAGTAGTTAGTTTCCATTCAGTTTGTGATTGCAATTATGAAATTAGTCTCAAATATTGAAAAAAACACAAAACAAAAACACTTCTTTCATGCCTCATAGGAATAGGGATAACTTAGGAAAATTTCTACCAAATACCCCCACCACTTCAAATAGCCAACCTTCCCTCTTCTTCATTGACTGTGAATTGGGGGACCCCTTAGGTGAACAACCAGATATATTTGAAGAGCCTATGGGAGGGATAAGAAGAAGGAGAACCCATTCCAACTGACCTAATGGGTGAAAATAGAAATGACAGTGGAGATAGAGAAATAATTGAGGGTGCCTTTCCCATTAGATAAACTAATGGGGATACCAAGATAAAAAACATAAGCCCCTTTGCTCTTCCTCATTTCCATGCCCTGACCTCAGAAGATCCAGACACTTTCTTGTTTGAGTTTGTTGTCATATGCAAAACTTATGATTACACCACTGATGAGAAGAAGTTGAAACTATTCCCATCTACTCTCAAGGATGCAGTTCTGCACTAGTTCATGGGTTTACGTAGGGATAGCATCAGATGATTGGTTTAGAAATGGCATAGGAAATGCATGACCTAATATACCATTTGAAATCATTTCATAGCTTTGGCCAATAGATATATTATTTAAGTATTGTTAGCTTCTTCTCCACACCAAATTTCTCTACCACCTAACTATAATGTGCCTCCCAAATCGAATTGGCATGCTCACTTGAAGGATCACAAAGTTAGCCTACATAGCATAAGAGTGCATCCTAGAGGTGGATGTATGGAACATTCTTGTCCTCCATCAACATATGGTATGTGGCACTAAAGTTAGAGTCATGTTTTATAAATATGGCCATCCATAGGTCTCGTTCCCACAAGAGCTAAGAATTGTGGTTAGCACCGCAATTTGGGGGCGACTAAAGTAATCTGCAACATGATTGGTTCTACACTTATTGTATTTGATGTCCAAATGGAATTATTGTATATATGTGGACCATTTTTTATGGTGGTAATTCTGTAACTTTTCTTGTGTCTACATAAATTGCAAAGGCCTGCGATCAGTGTGGATGATCGTCTCCTTGACCATAACATAATTCTTCCATTTTTTGCAAGCCTACACAATGGAGAACATCTTCTTATCATAGATGGGCTATATTTGGATAGTATCAAAGAGTGTTTCACTATGATAGGCCACAGTATGCCCTTGTTGAGTGAGTATTACACCAATAACAAGTTAGAGGCATCCATCTCAATCTAAAATGGTTGTTGTAGTTGTAGAAGAGTGAGGAATGGTGCAAGGCAAAGGCGATGTTTCAGATCCTCAAATTGCTTTTGTTATGACTCATAAAAAAAAAATTAAAAATAAAATAAAAATAAAATCATATATATATATATATATATATATATCCTCCCTTGTTCACTTGACTCAAAGGTAAAGGGATATAAGAGAACCACATAATGAATCTTTGGTATAAGTTAGCAAGGCCTAGGAAGCTACGAAACTTTGTTAGAGTCATAAGGGTTGGCCAATCTTAAATGACTTGGATCTTGGCTAAGTCCACAAGCACCCCGTGCTCATCTAGAATATAGCCCAAGTATTGAAACCTCTACATGCCAAATCAACATTTCTCTAAATTGGCATACAACTTGTGTTTCCCCAGGGTGCTCAAGACCTACTAATGTTGCAAAATGTTCCACATAGGTTCTACTAAAAAGGAGGATTCCATCCTCATGAATCTTGCTAGATAATTATTCAAGCGAAAGGGCATGACCAACCACTCAAAAAGGTTTGATTTAGATTCAAATGTTGTCTTCCATACATCAATATTTTCAATTGGAACATGGTGGTACCTTGACTTCATATCAATTTTACTAAATAAATCAGTACCCTTAGGTTGGTCAAGAATATAGTCAAACCTAGGGATTGGGTATATTTTATTGACACTAATTTTATTCAGGGCTTGATAATCAATACAAATTCTCCACATCCCAACCTTCTTTTGCACCAATAAAATCGGACTCCCACAAGGTGAGGAGCTCAATCGAATGTGGCCCTTCTAGATGATCTCATGAATTTGATATTTTATTTCATAAGTATCCAAGAGAGAGAATTTATATGTTGGTACATTAGGTAAATTAGCACCAATTATAAATTCAATTGAATTTTTTACCTGGCATTGTAGAGGCACCCCCACAAGAGGCGTGAAGTGTTGGGTGTGGAGTCTAATTATCTTCTTGATTGTTCAAACATTTTTTGTTTCAGTTGTGTTGGTTCTCTGTTCGTAATGGGGCAGAAACACCGCTCATTTAATCTCCATCAAGGGGGTCTGGGGGGGACTATGGTGAGTTTTATGAGCCCCCCCCTCTGGTGGGGGTTTGGGGGAAACACCCCTGAAGCTAAAAATAGATGAAAATTTGCCTTGTAAAATATTGTAATTTTATAGCCAATTTGAGTCGTTCATTGGGCAGATGATCTAATGGTAGAAGTTATGTTTATTTAATGTTTTTTCCCCTATAAGGAAACCCTTGGTTATTATAAGGGAATTTTATTATGGTTGTGTATTATTATTCTGAGTGAGAGAGGGAGAGGAGACTGTGTGAGAGTGAACAGGAAATTATAGAAGATTTGCTATAGGTTGTATCTCTTCATTTTGTTGGATAATATAAAAGGAAGGAATGGCTTTTTCTCCGTGGATGTAGCCCAAATTGGGTGAACCACACATATATATATGTGTCTCTCTTGTTTTATGTGTATTTGTGTTTCTGCAATATTTTTTATATCTCATTGCTCCATAGATTAATTTCTAACACGAAGATATATTTTTATGTCTCTACAATCTTGTCCTCTTGATTTTTTTGTGTATAGAGGCCTTGTGCAAAGATTGTGGTGTTTGCAGTGACCTTATTTTCACATTCTAACTGAAGCATGAAGATAAAACAAAAAAACTTTCCATTTTAAGAGATTATCCTTTTGCACTGTTTTGTTGATCTCAATGAAATTGCACTAGCTAAGACTACTTATGGTATCTTGTAGGGATAAACTTTGAGAGAAACAATGACACTACAAGGACGAGACTCATAAATTGAATGAACTTTCCATATATAAGGTTATCCTAAAAGAAAAACACAAACTTAAAGTGGGGAAACATCACATAGTACCTCATCTTTGAAGGGCTTGATGTCGTAGGATGGGAGAAGTTCTTAGCTAACATGGATGTCTCATCAATGGCTCAACCAATCAATGGTGTATAGTTTGGGGTGTGGAACTATCAATAGCTTCAATATCTTGTTGACATCAGTTTACATATGGTTCTTTTGGATATTTCTATCAACGATGAAATGGAGTGTGGTCCCCTTCACCCACATCTGTGACTAGAAGAGGTGCTCCCCCTCCTCAAGATCTTCTAGCTCGTCTAGTTGGATATTTGTGGTTGTGATGGTAGCACTGGGTTTTCCATTAATGATCTACTTTCCTTTATCATGTTCTATATCAAAATCATACCTAGAATGTATTTCCTTTTCTTTCATCTCTGCTAACAATAATTATTTTGAGTGACATTCATCAGTGTTGTTCTAGGGGCTTTTATGGAACTCTCACCACTTTTCAGTATCCTTTTTTAACTTCTTATCACCCTTATTTTCTTATGACTTGGGTTGTTTTCTTGACATTAAATCTCTCTACTTTTTCCCTTATATTGTGAGTTAGGGTTTCCTTTTACAGGCTTTTTCTGTAGTGCATTTGTAATCCCAAACTCCCGCTTATTCCACAACTTCAATTTCTACTAAATTTTGAAAACATATCAATAAATAGCTCCCAATGAGGATATGACTAGGAAATGCATCTTAGTTTAGATGTACATGTGTAGGAAAATATGGCACTTCAAGACCCAGTGCCACTCAAAGTCTCTAATACCCATCTTTGAGCACAATATATGGAAATTATTGGTGTACTCTAGCACCGTCTTGTCTATCTCAATTCACAAAGTTGTCCATCTCATGTATTGGTCATCATAGTTCCCTATAGGGTAGAAATCCTCCTTAAGAGAACCAAAAAAAGTGGGCCAATTTGGTACTACATTAAACATTGTAAATCTATCTTCATTGTGCCTCTCCTAGTAACCTTCCCACCAATGTTTGACATGGGGAACAACTTTTAGTAGCATGAATATGATCTTCTCATTGTCAAAAAAACTTTGGACAAAGTAATTGTCCTCTAACATATTTAACCATTTTTCTAAGGAACCTGCATGTATTTTTTCTTCAAATAAGGGGATGTTAAAGTTGATCCAGATCTTGGGAGGAGGCCCCCAAGATCTAAAAGATTGAAATGGATCTTGGGAGGAGAGACCCCAAAGATCTGAAAACTTGAATAGCCAGAAGAAAATGAGGAGAATGCCCAGTAAACAAAACCACAAAGAAACTTTTTATTAAAACCCACTGATCTTGATTTAAACCGAAACGCAACAAAATACCGAGATAACAAAAAGAGCAGCAGAAATAATGCTTCATTTCATTAATGGAAAATACTGAAATATGATTACAACCAGAAATGGAAATAAATCAGCTAGGGCGATGGTAGCTTATCTCTGAGAAGAGATGTGGTGGCTACATGCCTCTGAACTGTAAAGGCTACATTGTGGCGGACAATCTGTCCTTTTACAAAATGTGACTTGTTACTTATCATATTTTTCAGTTACGATACCATGGGTCAATTCCATGGGTGAATGAATACCATGGGTGGATTTTACAATACCACGGGCGGATGCCATTTACAATACCATGGGTAAATTCCATGTGTCGATGAATAATATGGGTGGATGAGTACCATGGTTTGATTCCATTTTCCATTCGAATCATTCCTCCCTCCTTAAGAAGCAATTGTTCCCATTGTGTAAAGTTCCCTCCTGCAAAGCCTTTGTTGAATATGAAGAGCCACTGAAGATAAGGGTTTTATGAGGTTAACCCAAAACCCTGATAAACGAAGATCCGAGGATAGAGATACCCTGTAATGCTTGTGACCAACTGTGATTCTGACAGTGTGTGGCCTAGCAAATGGACTTTGATGACAAGGATTTTATGCGGTTGACCCATAACCATGATGTTGGTTGCTGATGAAATAGCAGGTGCCTACATAGCCTGGGGTGGGAGGGCACGTCTCCAAATAACCCAAGCCGAATGCTGCTATGTTGAAACTGATGAATGTGAAGAAGGTGCCTACTAAAGTGGGGTGGGAGGGCACGTCTCCAATGGGAACCCACTCCGAATGCTACTCCAGAATTAAAATGGACATAACTCGGCCAATATAACTCAGAATATTTATTATAACCTATTTTTGGAAGCAGAAGGATCATTTTGCATCTTCCCATGAGTTAGAAATCCTTATCTGGACACTCTGAGATCTCAGATTCGCGCTGCAACAGTTCCTTCGTCACAAAAATTCTGATAAAATAACTGATTTTAAATCAGCGATATCTCCCACATCCGAACTCCGATTCGACCCATTTGTTTTTTGAAATTGGGTGATTTTCCGAGAGGAATCCAGATCTGGAATTTGTTTTTGTAAATTTTTTACCAAATGTTTTATATCTGATCTGCAAAGTCGCCGCCCAAAACAATTCCTGCAAAAAAATGTAAAAAGGAAAAATTCTTCCCGCTTGACCCAAGAAAGTGCTCTGTGGAGGTTGTAGCACATGCCTGAAGTTTGTTGAATATTGATGCAAAATTTGAAACTGAAATATGCATGAAACCCTCATTCCCATGGAATCATAACCTGCTCTAATACCACTGATCCGGATCTTGGGAGGAGGCCCCCAAGATCTAAAAGATTGAAATGGATCTCGGGAGGAGAGACCCCCAAGATCTCAAAACTTGCGATGGATATTGGGGGAAAGACCCCCAAGATCTGTAAAATTGAAATTACCAGAAAAAAACTATGAGAATGCCCAGTAAACAAAACCACAAAGAAACTTTTTTATTAAAACCCAAGTGGAAATAAACCAGCTAGGGCAATGGTAGCTTATCTATGAGAAGAGATGTGATGGCTACATGCCTCTGAACTGTAAAGGCTACATTGTGGCGGACAACCTGTCCTTTTACAAAATGTGTCTTGTTACTTATAGTATTTTTCTGTTACAATACCATGGGTCAATTCCATGGGTGAATGAATACCATGGGTGGATTTTACAATACCACGGGCGGATGTCATTTACAATACCATGGGTTGATGAATAATATGGGTGGATGAGTACCATGGGTTGATGCCATTTTCCATTTAGATCAGAAGACCAAACCAGAACATAAGGAGCAGCATAAAACTTACAGCAAAATCGCACAGAAAGACTACACAGTGAAATACTCAACCTCTAACAACATGACGAGAAAAATGACCGGGACATAGGGTTTGTGGTTTAATTACCAAAGCGGGAGTGAGACTTTCGAGGAGTGGACACTTTTCCAAGAACTAGTGGCACAGCTACGATTCATAAATACCGAGTACCAAATATTTATTAAATCATCATAATCAACTGCCGAACGAATCAATCATACAATCATTCAAACTGTTAATTATTTCAATCAATTTATATTCCTTTATTAAGGTTGGTAATTGTAATTGAGGGGCTTGACTCATCAAGTGGTATCGGAGCAAGAAATTGAAAGTGCCAGGATAGACATGAAAGTTGGAAGACGAGGACATGGGAGAGGTGTGCGCAGAGTAGCAAATGAAGGACTGAGTGAAGAAATAAGGATCCCTACTACTCATTTGGAGGCAGTGGAAGCATGAAGGGGAAGGGATCTAGAAATAGGAGATGACAGTGAGGAAGAATCCATAGTTACAACAAATGGATCAGATGAGGAAGGGCCGGAGATGAGGTTGTTGAGTTTGGTCCTATAGGCCAGCCACAAGCCCAAACCAAAGATTCCAAATTACGATGACAATCTGTCCATAGAAGTTCTGTTGGATTGGATAAGGGAGTTGGACAAGTATTTTGAAAGTGAAGAGGTCAGTGAGGACCGGAGAGTCAAGTTCGTTGTAACAAAGTTGAAAGGACACATAGCCCTGTGGTGGGATAGTGTCCAAGCAGAGAGAAGAAGGATGAACAAGTTACCGATAAAGAAGTGGTCAAGGATGGTGGCCAAGCTGAAAGGAAAATTTCTACCTAAGGATTACCAGGCTGCACTGTATCAACAGGTGCATAATTTGAGACAAAAAGGGATGACAGTAAGGGAGTATACATAAGAATTTTACCGGGTAAAATTAAGAGTTGGTTACACAGAGGACACCTCGGAGAAGATAGAAAGATACGTAAATGGTTTGAGACTAGAAATACTCGTTGAAATCAACATTATTTCCCTAAGAAATACAGAAGAAGCCTATGAGAGTGTTGTGAAGGCTGAGGAAAAGATTACTAGAAAACATCCTAGGAGAGGACGGGGAACTGGAAAAGGACGAGGACATTATTATGGAAGAGGAAAAGCTACCAGTAATAGTTAATAGGGAAACAACTCCAAAGCTACAGGAATAGCAGAAAAAGGAGATAGCACTAGAGGTGGCAAGCCACATTAGCAAGGAAGAGGGAATGGCTGAGGTAGAGGAGCTAATTATCAGTGCTATAGGTGCCACAAGTGGGGGCATAGATATTTTAAATGCCCTGAAGTGGAAAAAGCTAGCCAGAGAGGAACATTTGTTGCACAGCCTGAGGAAGTTGAGGCACCGCCCTAAGAAGCAAAAAATGTACTGAAAATGGGGGAAGCCATAGTTTTGAACAAAGTGTTGCTGAAACCAGCCAAAGAAACAGCTGAATAGACCCAAAGGAAAGCATTATTATAGATAGTTTCCAAATCACACAGGAAATGATGCAATTTGATCATCGACAATGGGAGTATAGATAATTTGGTTGCCACTAAGATGGTAGAGACATTGGGTTCGAAGCTGCTAAAGCACCCCACCGCCTACAAGGTGTCGTGGCTGCAGAAAGGCCACCAGTTGTTGGTTGAAGAATAGTGTGAAGTTGAATTCCACATTGGCAGGTACAAGGACAAAGTTATCTGTGATATTATGCCAATGGGCGTGTGTCACATACTACTAGGAAGACCATGGCAGTATGATTGAAAGGTAGTAGACAATGGGAAGACAAACTGATACAAGTTTGTTAAAGATGGGATCACGCACACACTTGTGCCCATCAAGGAAGAGAAGATAACAGAAGCAAGCGGGATGAAAGCATTGCTAATAGGTGGAAAACAATTTTTGGAACAGATAGAAGAAAGTGAAGTGAACTATGGTATTGTGAGGAGGGCAAAGACAGTGATGTTAGACATAGAAATGTCTAATTTGCCTGTAAAAATTTAGAAGATGTTGCAGGAGTTTAGTGATATTGTAGTTGACGATTTTCCAGACAAGTTGCCTCCCAAAAGAAGCATCAGTCATCATATCAACTTTATACCCAAAGAAAATCTTACCAAATAAGGTAGCATATCGGATGAGCCCCAAAGATAATGAGGAGATTAGGAAACAGGTGTAGGAGTTGCTAGATAAAGGGCTAATAAGGGAAATATTGAGCCCTTGTGCAGTGCCAACAATTATCACTCCCAAGAAAGGAGGAGAATAGCAAATGTGCATGGATTCGAGGGCCATCAATAAAATCACAATTAGGTACAAATTTCCACTACCATGAATGGACAATATGATGGACTGCCTAAGTGGGGCAGCATACTTTACGAAGATTGATCTAAAGAGTGGCTATCATCAGATCTGGATCAGGGAAGGAGATGAGTGGAAGACAACCTTCAAGACTAGTGAAGGGCTATACGAGAAGTTTGTGATAGTGTACCTTGATGACATATTAATTTTCAATGAGACTAAGGAGGAGCACTTTCGACATGCTTGAAGTGTGTTGGAGAAATTGTAGCATAATAAGTTGTTGATAAATTTGAAAAATTATACTTTCCTACAAAGAGAACTGATTTATCTAGGCTTTGTAATTGTAGAAAACGAGTTGAAGATGGACCCAGAAAATATTGCTACAATCATTAACTGACCATCCTCGAAAATCCTATTTGAGGTACGTAGTTTTCATGGGTTGGCGAGTTTTTATTGCAAATTTATAAGAAATTTTAGTGAAATCTGTGCACCAATGTTGGACACTATTAAAAAGGCAAGTCAACCTTTTCATCAAACCAAGGTAGTAGAGAAGAGCTTCCAACTCCTAAAGAAGAAAATTACAGAAAGGCCAATTTTAAGGTTACCATATTTTAATAAGCTTTTCCAGGTTTGCTGTGATGCAAGCGGTACAACTATTGGCACTGTGCTTATTCAAGAAGACAAACCTGTTGCATTTTTCAATGAGAAGTTGAATGAAAGTAGGCAGAAGTATTCATCCTATCACAAGGAATTCTATGTTGTCATCCAAGCACTGAAGCATTGGACACACTATCTGTTGGGGAGTGAATTTATGTTATTTTCTGATAATTCTGCGCTGCAATATGTGATGCAACAACATAAATTGAACCATAAGCATGCCAAGTGGGTCGAATATTTGCAAAGTTTCACCTTTGTGTTGAAACACATCAGCGGATAGGCCAACAAGGCGGTAGATGCGTTGACCAGAAGAGCCTTGCTATTACAGGAAAGTACGATACAAGTGTTGGGCTTCGAGCATTTAAAAGAATTGTATCAGATTGACATGGATTTCAAAGAGGCTTATAAAGCTTGTCAAAATCCCTTGCTGAGGAAAAATAGTCCATGGTTGGACTACAATTTGTAGGAGAAGCCACTATTTAAAGTGGGACAATTATGTATTCCTGATTGTTCGATGAGAGAAAATATTATTTGGGAGAATCATAGTGGAGGTCTAGCTGGACGTTTCGGTATAGAAAAAACTTTAGATTAGCTTGGACACTTCTATTACTTGCCAAGAATGCGAAGGGATGTGCAGCGATATGTGAGTAAGTGTAAAGTTTGCCAATTGGAAAAAGGACATAGTCAAAACACCAGACTTTACACACCACTGCCTGTTCCAAGTAGACCATGGGACTAGGTCATCATTGATTTTTTCTTGGGACTACCTAAAACATAGTGAGGTTACAACTTGGTGATGGTGGTGGTAGACAGGTTTTCGAAAATGGTGCATTTCATCCCTTGTCGAAAATCTAGTAATGCCACTCACGTAGCTCACCTGTTTTTCACTGATATTGTTAGATTACACGACCTACCCAGATCTATTATTTTTGACAAGGATGTAAAATTCACGAGACACTTTTGGTGCACCTTGTGGAAGAATTTGGATACACAATTGAACTTCAGCTCTGCATATCATCTGTAGACTGACGGGCAAATAGAAGTGGTGAACAGGAGTTTGGGGAACTTGGCACGGAGCTTGACTGGGGAAAATTCAAGGTTATGTGATCGTGCGCTCGCTCAAACAAAATTCACTTATAATGATTCACTCAACCACAGCACCAGACACAGTCCATTTTAGATTATGTACGACATGCATCCTCGTAGAGTACATGAGTTACGGGATCTGGGAAAATTGGAGAAGAGAAGTGCTAATGGGGAAGATTTTGCCAAAGCGATGAATGATCTACACGAAAAAGTGAAATCAAAGTTGTAGGAAAACATTCAGAAATACAAACAACAGGCAGATTTAAAGCAATGAGAAGTACAATTCAATGTAGGCGATGAAGTCCTTGCACATTTATGCAAAGAACGGTTTCCTAAGGGCGCATATAACAAGCTGAAATTTAAGAAGATTGGTCCCTATAAAATTTTACATAAATTCTTAGCTGACACTTATGAAATACAACTGCCACCAGATATAGTCATATCACCTATCCTCAATGTGGTAGACCTGTTCCCATATACTGCCAATCCAGAAGATGAAAGTGTGGTATGGCCAGAACGGGACACCAAAGTTGGAGGTAGTTCTTGGATGAGAAAAATGCCTTCGGCTCAACCCCATGAGATCGAGAAGATTCTCGACACACAGGTGGCCAAGACGACTCACGGGAAGTGGTATCTATGATACTTTGTCAAGTGGAAGGACCATCCTATTTAGGACAGTTCGTGGCTCGACGCGGCATAGATATACAAGGTAGGTTATTCTGTGGTGGAGCTCATGGAACTGAGCCATGACTTTTTATTACCCCGGGAGCCTGATGCAGGAGCATCTAGCTGATGGGTCATCATGACAGAAGGTTGTTTGGTCTCTGAGAGGACTAAAGAGGAAGTTGCAGGTGAACTCTGTAGTCATTTATTTTGTTGTATATCTAATTTCATAAAGAAACATTATTTAGGAAGGTAGAAGGTTAATTAGACAAACTGTTGCAAATAATTATATTTGTTTTCATGTTAACTTTTACAGATTGTAATGTAGGGAATTAAACAGTTTTAGAACTGAAAATGAACTATCAAAATGTAACCAACAGTAGTTAGGAGAAACTGTTTCCAGGCAATCATTGAAAAAGAGACAGAATGCATTGTAACGGGTTCTACCTTTTAGAAAGAGAAATAGAATAAAAACATCTCTGAGCACAGAAGTTACATTTTAACGTCCCACAGTTGTCTATCTATCATTTTTTGAATTTCTTGATACAGTTTAAGCACATTCTCTGGCATCTATTCTAGAAGCATATATACATATATTGTTCTACATGTATTGATTAAACAGATTGATAAATCAAAAAAGAAATCTTGCAAGTATAGCCACGGAAGACACTACAGAGATGAGGCCACATGGTTCTAGAATTACTAATCAAAAGAACAAAAGGAGTTCCTGGAATTTATACAAATTTCAAACAGAAAAAACAGAGACAAATATTACAGGTAATTTTTAAACAAGAAACCCTCTCTTTTTATTCACAAAAGTAACTGCAACATCTCCGTTCAATATACATACAGTCTATGTGAAATAATGTTGTGCAAATCCAATTAATTTGTAATAGTGGATGGGTTTAGAGACACTAACGGAAAATAGGCCTACAGCAACTATCCTGAACATAAGCAATGCAAGTCTTACATACATTGCTACTTACTAACGGACAGTCAAAAAGTCTCCATAACAGACTACCGTAACCTAAGCCAACAATAGAGATAAAACAAGTGAAAAAGATTGACAAGGAGCGACCCTACTCGGGTCTAGCAAGCATGCCATAAAGTCGAAGCCAAGACCTCCAGAACGAACCCACCTATAATGAAAAATGGAAACAAGAAAGTATGAGCACTCTGTGACAGAGATAGAAGAAATAAATTAAAAAATACAAAGGCAAAGGGTTCAGACTTACCAGAGTGGAGATAGAGCACTTACGTTGCAGTCACCAAGGGTCCCTCTACTCATGAAGGAGCAAGTGAGTTAGATAAGAGCATGAAAAGGAGAGAAGAATGATAGCATAGAACGGGACCTTACCTTGCTGTTGAAGAACAAACCGAAGCCGGAGAGCTTGAGACCACAACCTGTCAAACAAATAGAGTAATATGACTAGAGAGCTCTAAGAACGATTGAAGAGAAGAAGCCAAGAAAGGAACAGTCGCATAGTCTAGCAAAATAACCAACATTAACCACATATACAGATAAATTCATAAATATTTTGAAGTAAGCTAATTTCCATAGCACAACAGAGTAGATTAGGCACCAAGGTGGAGAAACAAGCAAAAACCAGTGTCGAACAAAAGTCTCTTAGTAGACAGTGAGGTCAAATAGGTTTCCAGGTTGAAGACCGAACCAAAACACAAGGAGTAGCATAAAAATTACAGCGAAATTGCACATAAGGACTACACAGTGAAACCCTCAACCTCTAACAGCATGACGAGCAAAATGATTGGGAGATAGGGTTTGTGGGTAAATTATTAAAGAAGGAGTGAGACTTTCAAGGAGTGGACACTTGTCCAAGAACTAGAGGCATATGTACAATTCATAAATACTGAGAACCAAAAATTTATTGAATCATTGTAATCAACCGCTAAACGAATCAATCACAAAATCAATCAAACTGTTAATCATTTCAATCAGTTTATATTCCTTTATTAAGGTTGGTAGGTGTAATCGAGGAGCTGTACCCATCATTGAGGTAGGCTATTGATTTGCGTGGACATTTCCAGTATCCTAAACATTAGGGTCTTCATCGTGGTTCTCCTCAGAGTCTAAAGGTTAGAAGTATCTAGTGTTGATAATATCAGTATCGGAAAAATATCGGAGAGGGTCCATAAAACATCGTATCGGCAATATCGACAAAAATATTGGCAAAATATCGGAAAATATTGGTACGCATTAAAAATGCATATATATATATATATATATAATATATATATATTATATATATTTATATATATATTTTTTGATTTTATTTATCTCTTTTTATTATTTTTTAGATTTTTAAACATATAAAGCAATAACATGAAATAAACAAATTGACACATAAATATGAAGAAATAACTGATATATATGATGTGATAGAAATGATACATCAAAGGCAATATCAAATCTTACTGATCTGTGGTAATTGTCTAATCAAGGACACAAATGTGGATAACCAATAAAAATAACATCACATATATAAAAGTATCTCATCATCATGATTTATATGTAGAAAAATAGATAAAACTTGTAGCTATCTATCTGAAATCACTTCCCTCTTCCCCTTTACAGGAAAACATGATGGGTTGTTTTCCATGCATGCCATGCCTCTGCACCTAATGTCAAATAATGACTGCTAGGTATGGAGCTATGCACTCCTATATCTATAGCAGATGTTGTTGATTTTGATGCTCCCACAATATCCTCCTCCTCCTCCTCCTCCTCCTCGTGTTGCTCCTCCTCCAAGCCCCCCTCCTCTTGCTGACTCTATTCTAATGGATCACCTGGCTCTAAGCATGAAGGGGACTTCTCCAAGATGGGATCCTCAGAATCCACCCTCCACTGAGACAATACATCAATATTGTCTAAAGAAATGACATCTGAATACACTGGTGCTTCTATTTGTTTCACTCGAAGTCAGATATTATAATGCACATACACTAAGTCATTGAGGAGTACGAACTCCAACCTGTAAGAGTGTCAAAAAAACTAACGATTCTTGACTCTTGACTCTTGACACCTGAAGGTCATAAATTAAAAATAAAAAATTACAATAAGTGTGACTGATCAACTGAAGGCTGGAGTTCAAAGTTATCCCTGTTGCATTTTTTTGTGTGTATTTTCTCAAATACACTCTAATTGCACTCACACCCTTAAGAGATACATGTTTCACTCAAGATCCTTATGGCCAATTTGTGCAAATTTTGTGACCTTGCACCATAGATTCGCCACTAAATATCTACAATAAAATAAAGAAATAAAAATTCAAAAACTTAAAACATAATTAAACTTTCAAATAAAAGTTACATAATTGAATTTAAAAAAACTAGAATTATAAGTAAGGAAATTTTAAATTGAAATTTCTAATTTCTAATGAGAGATGACTTATCACTTATGTGGCATGAAAAGAGTCCTTTCCCTAATAGAATCATCAAATCCAAATAGGCTAGCATAATCCCAATAAAATTGTATCTCATGATTGATTTTTCTACGAAGCTCAGGATTAGGTACCATCCTATGAGTACAAGAATGGAGCCCTTCCATCACCTTGCCATCAAAACCAAAGCTACATTTGTATGAAAATGTGGGCTTGAGGAAGAGTGATGTTGCATGAATGGGTTGATGAAGCATCCCTGTCCACCAACTAGCAATCACATCGCATAACATCATATGCCTATCAAGGCCAACAAAACCCTTAGCTGCATAATAAGAACGAATAGCCTCCTTGGCCCTATTCATGGCCTCATACAAATAAGCCATTGCAGGCTTCTCCCCATCTACCAATCTTAGAACCTTTACTATAGGTTCAATAACTCAGCATTCTTCTTCTACTCCCTACCAAAACGTGCCAAAGTGCACCATTTTTGCAATAGCTCTCCCATCCTATCTCCTACTATATCTACAATTATGGAAATCATCATAAACAAACATGTTCTTCAACTCGAACTGACATCGAAACAAGGACCAAAGAGTAATAAATATTGTGAGAAAATGTGTGATCACAGGACACCACAACTCCTTGTTTCTAGTGAACCTCCTCGTGAGTCTAAGAATAAAATCATGGTTATAAATAGACTTCGAGACGCTCCTAGCCATATCAACCTTCTCCTTAATGAAGGAGAGTTTCCTGATATCCTCAAGCAGAAAATCGATACAATGTGTTGTACATGGAGTCCATAATAATGTGCGATGTGTCTCCATAAGAATCTTGCCATTAGACACATAATTAGTTGTGTTGTCTATTATGCGTTGCACCACATTCTGCACAACAATCTCCTGAAACCATCTAACAATTAACATATCGTTGTTGCATCTTTGGTATATGAAGATGCATCCATTGATTCAATCAACATGGTACCCTTAGGACAATGTACCAAGAAATTTAGAAGGGTCTTACCCTTCCTATTTGTCCAACCACGAGGCATCATTATCCATAGTCCTAATGATGAGTCTTGGCCAAGGCTCAAAACATCAAGAAATTAAAGAAGAAGATTGTGGTATATCCAAATTTAGCTTCTCAAAAACCACATCACAGAAATCTACAATCTTCCCATGTTTTTTACAACTCAGCCAATCAAGAGTTGATGTCCTACTTTTCTTCTTGAAGAATTGGCCCTCGGAACTCCTCATATGTAGCACTTTCTTACCCTTATCCCATAATGGAAATAGCATCACAAATTGGCTGCCAAAATGGATTGGTTCTGGTAATGTTGAGAGGTAAGTCTCTCTAGAAAAGGCACCTCCCCATGACTCTATCTGCTTCTTGCTTCTTCTTTTTTTTTAATAATTGATTTTATGCTGGGTTGTGCTCCATGTCTTGTTGTGGAACAAAAAATGATGACCTCGCACTAGCAGTAACACGTGATGATGTGGAGCCCCTCACACTACCCTCGGCATCAAAATCATTAGAAGATATCCTGGAGGATCTATTTGCACATTCATCCTTGTTTCTTTATGTCTCTTCCTTCTTTATGTCTTTTTCATCAATTGCTTCAAGAGCTTTTTGTATAAGCTCCACACTAGAAATTGTACAAATCCCAACAGCATGTCCATAGAGTCTAGCCAGATGGTATTTCAATCGCATATCCCCTCCTGACATCCTAGTCCCACCTAATTTGCATGATAGACATGCCTGATTTGTCCCACCATCAGGCTCCCCCATACTCCCAAAATGGGTCCAAGGCTTTTGGCATATTTGAATTTCGCAGTGAGCTAACTCAAAAGTAGGGAAAAAAAATAAATGGAATTAATATGCAAAAAAAATAAATGGAATTAATAAGTAATAACCACCTCATTTCACAAAATATTTTTTTTGCAACATTATTTGCAATGTGAATTCAGTGAAAAATCATAAATGACAATAAGAGGATGCATTTTAAAGTTTAAAAAAAAATTGGAGTTTGTCATCCAAATATGGAGAGAAAACCCTTACGTTTGCTCATGGGCATGAAAATCATACAAAATGGAAAAAAAAGAAAAAGAAAAACGTTTGTAGGCAAATAGGCTACCAAGAATAACCCTAAAACTATAAAAAAAAATCACTAACGTAGGGGTTTATTAGAACATACCTGTTAATGGAAGAAATGAATATTGTCTCATTGTTCTTCAATCTTTGATCTACAAAATATTCGTTGTTGGTGGTGATAATGGCTATTCAACCCTCGATGTCTCCTTGATAGCAAGCACAGTTATATGCCCTTCCTTCTCTAGCAATCAGAAAACAAAGTGAGAGAAACAACAACAAATTCGACCTTTTCTAGTCGTAGCAACAATTTTTTTTCCATGCCTGGCGATATTTCCATCATAGTGTCATATTTTCCAGAAATATCGCGATGTTTTTGGGGAGACAAAATATTGTGATATTTTCTGGTAGACAAAATATCACGATATTTCATCGGTGATATCTTGTCTCCTCGAAAATATCATGATATTTGTGGATATCGGCGATATTGCCTTCACTGGTACTATCTATTTTAAAATTCAAAGATGATTTGTTTGCCAATACATTCATGTTGGTTATTCATTTCATGATATCACTGAGCATTTTCCTCATGGATGTAGGACTTGACATCTCTTTTAGTTGCAACATTTGGTGTTATTGATGATATTTAAGAATTCCAATTTGTAGTTTGGAATTTACAAGCATTTATGATTGGAATCTATGGAACCTATTGCTTTGTAGCATCTCGAGAGTTTGTAGTGTTCATGACCTTAGCTAGAAAGCCTTACCTAATTTGGAATTGTTACAACAAACCAAGGGAAGCACACATTTGTCCCTCTACACATGAAGGAATCATGGACTATGTTGGATATGTTTTTGTAATATATTGCATTGTCAAGGGATTGAATTATTATGTGATATGGGCATTTTAAATGAATGTCCAGGATGGACTATGTTGAATCAATTTTTGTATAGATATTGCATTGTAAAGTGCTTGAAATTCAAGTTGCAATTATTATGTAAGATGACAAATTTAAATCAATGTCCTCGATGATTTGGAAAAAATCATTCATGTGCAGCATATGGTATATCAACAATATGAAAACATTGTTGTTAGTAGGCTTTATGGATGGTTGATACGATTGATCCTTTCATGCTCATATTCATTCTTGTACTAATAATATGGAATTGTAGCAATACGTTGAATGGACTCCACATGTTGTGTGTATCATGCTACAGGGTGTGACATTGAGGTAACTCCTTTAATTTTTTTTTAGTTAGTTAAAAATAGGGACTGCATGAATATATATTTTATAAATACTATATTTTGTGTTGAGCATTATTTAAAATTAATGCCTATAAGATATTTCAATGACTAACATAAACCCTCACACAATTATTTAAAGTGGAGTAGCTCAATGGAGGAGCACCTATATTATAAGAAGGAGGTTGGTGGTTTGATTCTACTACCCACTAACATGAATTAATCAATGGCTTTTTAGATTATTTTTTATTAAATTGATTTTTATATTGATTTATTTCAATGATGAGATATTCTTTTCAATTCATTGTTTTATTTTGTCTCTAGATAGTCAAACGTGATATTTTATTATCTTTATAAACAATCTTCTATTCTATCTAGAGAGATAATAGATAGGATTGAAGACATATTTCGTCTAATCATGAGTATTGTCTTTGGAGAGGCAAAAATGATATTGTCTCTGGAGAGCCAAAAATGAGATTGTCTCCTAAGAGTCAATAATGCTTGTGTTATCTGTTTTCTTTATAGATGCATTTTTTTAAGACAATATTTAAGACAACAATTTTTTTTTTTTTTTGTCTCAAGTTAAGAAAATATTGATCGAAGATGCTTCCTTGTTGAGCTTAAGCATCACTGCATCTCTACCACATTTCCATGTATTTAAACAACAAAATAAACATGACATTCAAAATGGAAGGAGGAAAAGAAAGTTGACGAAATGATACCTAGGGATTGATCTCGCTCTAACCAAAGAATTTCTAGAGTGTTGCAACTCCCGTTAACCTTGTCACATTGAGTTGGTGCATCCAACCTTGCCACATTGAACCTACCGAGGATGGTTCACAATATACTCGAATATTACATTTAAATCACCAACATCACTGGGAATTTTGTGAAGCTTAATGTAGTGAAAAAATTTCTCGCCTTGAGGGAAATACACAAGATGTTATAATACAATGAGAGGGAAAAACACAAGATGAAAGTAAGATACAAATCTCAACCATCCATCCTAGCAAATGATCATGAATTCATTTAATAAAAAATCATCAAAATTATGTATTCGAGTATAAACTTTATATTTGAAATTCTAAATTTTGAAATAATGGTATGAGTGATTAATATTTAGGCCAGTAGCGATCTATATTGGAATTGGGTTCATGATTTCAATTCTCCATAAATCAAATCTTATTTCGATCGTGCCATTTGATAAATCAGGAATATTTTTAGTCTTAGTCACAATGGCATAGATTAAATTGAAGGTTTAGCAAATGAAACATCATATTTTTCCATTTCAAAAAAGGAAGGATAACCAACTAAATTTAATGATATGTTGTTTCATCACTTATGAATTCCATGCTCAGATTCTTTTACGTCAGTGTTTCAATTTAACTCCACTTCACACCTTGATTGACCAACGATGGTCATTGGAACTGTTTATCGCCCCATCACGCAGTATAAATTTCTGGGCTTCCTCTGTTTTGATTTGTCCAGAGGAGATGTCGGTGCTATCATCCTGGATGAAATTACAAACAAACATTCACCATTCAAAACTGAACATGTGTATGTGACTACAATTGGGATTGATAATTTGATTTTCTTATGGCAAACATTCGAGGTAATAACTATTCATGATATTTTTAATTTTATTTTGGGATACTCATCATCTTATTTTGGCAGGCATTTGACCGAGTGCATCATCATCAACACGATATGGTATACTTCCATATGATAGTTGTAAATTAGGAAATATGACTTAATAACTAGTGATGTTAACTAAAGATTTGAACATATTGAATTGAGAAAAATAGGATGGGTTCTATGTAAACTCTTGCATTGCAGACTAAATCCCGAACACAAATCTGCCAATTAAAATTATATTGATACTAGATATATTTCCAATGAAGAAAATTGTTTAGAAGATTCATTTTAGGTGACAGTTCTATTAGCGCTCAAATCTACCTTAAGCTGAAATAAGGTAAAACTCAAGGCTACATCAAACCACACTCAGCCTCGTAGCTAGCCCTACGAGGATAGGATAGGGCTCTCTCCGAGTCAATCTCGGCAAAAGGTAATCAATGAGGCTCGAGATGACTAAATTGGTAATTAATTTTAGGCTAGGTGTGAAGTATAAGGAGTTTGAAATTGATTTTTTGGAGTTTTGTTGAATCTAAGGGAAAGGCAATTTTGGGTGCGGGGATGAGACACAGTTTTAGGTGTAGAAGCAGTGGATGAAGGCGAATTGATTGCAGACTTCTGATCAGAAATAATAGGTTGCACAGGGATGGTAGGAATGAAAGGTGGTTCAGTAGGATATCTAGAGGTGGATGCCGTAATGGATGATCCAATGGTAGTAGATGTAGTTTCTAGAAAATCAATGATATCCATAACCTCAATTGTAGTTTGGAGTTATCTTAAAATGAAATTATCAATAGACTTGTTAGACTTTTCGATTTGAAGAGCGACAGTGAAATTAGGATTTGGAACTATAGAATCAAGAGCATTTTCAGAATTGGTTTTGAACAATGACAATTCAAACTTCTCATCAAAAGCAAGTTCTTCAAGATATTCAAAAATTGTAGGACATGAATGGGATTTAATCATGGGAGTTGCGGAGCTTTCTTGATGAAGGAGTTTTCAAATCAAGTTCATATTTTCGTAGACAGGAGGCAGATTAGGATCTGGATTAGCTCTAGTATGTCTTCTTGAAGCCAGTGTGTTTTGTCAAAAGATCGAAGGAATATAAGTAGTTCAGCCTATCGACTTCTAGACTCAATCATTCAAAGGTCTAGGACGAGCAAGTTTACTGGGGTGATTTGCAAATCAAGTGCTCACAAGCTAACCGGAGATCAACTGAAGCAGCGTTTATCTACTTCCGTTGATGCATGGCAAAAGCATTTCGAAAGCTACCTGGCATGACTTCGGACTCCGTCTAAGAATCATGAAACAAACACATCAACAAGCAAACCATTGAGATTTTCCTTTCCTAGCATGGTTGCCACTATGTTAGCACTCAAATCTACCTTAGGCTGAAATAAGGTAAAACTCAAGGCTACATCAAACCACATTCAGCCTCGTAGCTAGCCCTATGAGGATTGGAGAGGGCTCTCTCCGGGTCAATCTCATCAAAAGGTAATCAGTGAGGCTCAAGATCACTAAATTGGTAATTAATTTTGGGCTAGGTATGAAGTATAAGGAGTTTGAAATTGATTTTTTGGAGTTTTGTTGAATCTAAGGGAAAGGCAATTTTGGGTGTGGGAATGAGACAGAGTTTTTGCAGAGGTTTACTTGGGGCAAGGTAGGCGATTGTCTTGATGCTTTTAAAGAGAATGAATGGATAGATTTGACTGGTGAGAAGTTAAGGAGAGCAAGAAGATTTCAAGGATTCTCCATAAACAGATGAAAATATGGAAAATCAAACAAACTTAAAGGCAGAGCATAACAAATTATGGATTCTACCTTAACACTTCATTTGTTCAATTGCAGAAGATAAGAGAAGGAAAATGATACACATAAACTTACAAATACTGAAAGAAGCAAACCATCAACACATAAAGCCACATGAATCCCAAACAGTGCTGCAAAACCCTGGTCTTTCCTTTGCCAAAAATGCAGAGAAAATATGTACAATAGAGTGTCAAGCTTTTCCCAAGATTCCAACCCTGAAAATGACTTAGAAAATACACAATATAGGCAAGCCAACCCATTCCCTTGCCTCTAGGGGTCGAGCTCATCATCCTAGGAGCTATTTCAACCAACTCTAAACAAAGCACTACAATCTAGGCAGTCAAAACAACTTGCCTCTATAAAGTAGGAAACCAATTCATTCATTAAATTTTCACTCTTTGGTGAATGAATCTTCTAGAACAAGTAAATAAGTGTAAAAATTACATCATGTTTAATCAATTACATCAATAGAAGTCAAAAATTACATCAAAGATCAAAACTAGTCAAACTGGCTGAATTTCTGAGCTGAAAGATAAAAAATTGGCCAAAAATCCCTATGCGTCGTGCACTTGAGCTCTATGCGCTGCAGGCCTTTCAGCCTACCTTTGGGGAACTTCCTGACATTCAAATCAAGCTCACAATAGCTGGTTGGAAATCCCTTGATGTCTGCTATTTAGCCCAAGTGGAATTTTTCAATTTGGAGCTCATTTGCCCCCTCAAAATGTCATTCTCCCAGAAGTACTTCCTTCTGGTGCAAAAGGTGGCAGAAAGGTGATTTTCATGGTGTTTTTGGGCCTTTTGATCACCCAGAACTTGATGAAATGCTTTGTCAATATCTGAGCATGCACAAATTACCATGAAAAACCCAAAAATGTAAAGTTTTCCTCCAGCAAGTGTCCCAATCATAAGCGTGCGCGTCGATGCGCTACGCGTTGAGCCAAAAAACCTGGTTTTAGGACAAAATTTTTCAAAATGAAAAAAATTTCTCCGAATTTGCTCAAATTAGGAGTGAAGACCCTCCATCATGTATTGGACCCGCCAATGAAGCCTCGGCCAAAATTTTGAGTGGACCGGGCATTTTTCGCCGTTTTAGTGCTTTGCTCAATCGCCTCTTTAGAATCTTCATTTTTGCCTTGTAGACATGCATACGAGCCCAATAATGAGTTTTCATATGACGAAGCATGTATTTGTCTCTATTTGCCTTTGCCAATAATTTCTCCAGATGAGTGTTAACATGGATGAGCATAGACTCTCGATCAATCGATGTCATATCACCAGGTCTCTTTCGGGCCAATTCTCGATCTTCATGGATTTTCCATAGCTCATAAAGTGTATGTTAATCCTCTAGATGTTTGTTACGCTGCTCCAAGTAGATTATCACCCATTTGGCCATCTGCAATTTCTTTCTCAGTGAGTCATTCTCAACCTTTTGCTCCCGGATGATCTACTTTAGCTCCGAACTAGTGGAGCTCGCATCAACATCAATGATAGTGAAATCTGTGTCCCAGCCTCCTGAAGGACCCTCATCATGCATAGGCCTCTTGCCCCTGTCCTGGATCTATACCTATGATGAATAAGAAGGCGAGACCCCTTCCACATGATGTGGAGATAATACTCGCTCTGCTGATGGAGTCAACAAGACCCCTTCCACCTTGAGTGGAAATAGTACTCGTCGTGTAGATCCAAATAAGGCCCTGTGGCCTTGCTGGTATGTCACATACGATGGAGCACTTATATGCTCGGTCTCAAGAATGTCTGGCTAGTGTGAAGGCTCTTCCTCATCTTGAACTATCTCGGGAAGAGGTTGTGGCACTATGAAGAAGTCACGGGAGATGAAATCCTCCTAGGTAATGCCCTGCTGTGTCAACTGATGTATCACTATGATCTTGATCAGCGCGTAATGATATATACTTCTATGTTGCTGTGCTGGGGCCTTTCTTTGTACTAAAGCCACCATCCTCTCTACGTTGCGACACATGAAGTGCGGAATGTTCATCATATGTACGCTCGTGAAATGCATCAACAAATGGACATGGTACGCATAGAGACGCGAGAATCTGCCCTCACAACTGAAATACCGAATGATGAGTTTCATCAATGGTGCAAACTCATCCCTCAGGAATCTGAAAGGAAAAATTATGCTCAAGTTTCTTATATACCCAGGTTTGATGTATGGCTCATAGTAGAATTTGTCTAATTGTTGGCGTTTGTTCCATCCCTCTCCTACATTTGGTATCCCGGTGGCCTGAGCAATAGTCTCTGCTGACAAAGTGAAATTTACTCCGGCGAGGTTTACATGGCCATCATGTAAATGTACAACAAATAAACGAACTAGTTCACGATGATGCTAGGTTTGTGAGATCATCTCACAGTATTGGAAACATGATCGACACTAAAAACAATCCATTGCAAGAGGGCAAGCCTACAATTGAGCCAAAGAAGTAGGCTCCTCCCTGACATGTTGTTCACCTTTGCCACTTTTGTGAAACCTCCATGGAACATTAACCTCAACTGTAGATTCACTGTCATACTCCTGCTCATAGACTGAATCTATCTCTGACATGACTTTGAAACAAGATATTTGGAATATATTTGCTGATATATAAAACTGTGTGTGCAATTGAATGCAAATTGCTCTTTGCTCTAACAATGCTGTGACCAAGGGGAAACAAATGTACAAGGGAATATTAGGAAAGGGAAAACATTAGGGAATTAGGGACTTTGGAAATAAAATTTAATTAGGGAAGGAAGGGGAAATGCAAATATTGGATTAGGGTTTTGGGATATTAGGTAGGAATAATGTGTTTTTTATAGAGGTGGGGGATTAGGATTTCAGGGATTGTAGTGTAGGATTAATGATGGAATTAATGGGGAAGTATGATGGGTAAATTTGGGAATTAGGAACAAAGGGAAATGGGGAAAAATATAACCTTGGTAACACACTCTTTTCAAACCCTACAACACTTTTTATATTGACAAAAGGAGGGCTTTCAAAATCGGATCTCGACGACAATCATTCACGAACCCATCACATTCACCATTAAAAATAAAGCAAAGGCAATGGAGGCGAGCCTACCTGAAAATTTTATGTGAAGAGGAGGTGATTTGATGAATTTTTGAACTAGTATCATGCTCCAAACTATAAGTGATGTGCACCTTTCCCAGTGCGCCGCGCGCTCGTTATGCACTGTGCGCTTATAAATTAACACTGGTGCTTTGTGCCCAGTGCGCCGCGCGCAGCCGATGCATCCCGCGCCTCACACAGTGCGTCGCGCACCTGAGAGTTCAACCAATCTCCACTCAAACTCACAAATTCACCTTGGAATGATTATCTCCACTCTTCGCATGTACAATGATTTGAAAATTCATTGAAATATCTTTATAAAGACTCCAATTTGATTTTTTCTTGGTCCATAACCCACTTTGTAATGTTTTGTCTTTGACACTTTTTCAGGATTAATAGACTTCTAACCTTTTTGTTTCCTCAAATTTGGTTGAAATAATGATTTTCTTTGAAATTTTTTAGCAGGGATAACTGTGATATAATCTGGCAAAGGAGACCAAGGCTGCGCTTGGACAATTCAAGAACTGAATTTTTTCAAAATTTATTACAAAAATGAAATGTCGACTTATCTTCAAAACAAAGTTTTGAAGAGAAGTCCTAATCTATCCGTATAATGATAAAAATCTTTGAGATAACCACCTATCTAGGGCCTTCGTCTGGCTTGTTGGCCTTATTAGAATTTGCAAAACCAAATTAATTTAACCTTAGACCTAATGGCTGAGAACACTTGTCATGACCTAGAAATTGAAATAGGGTTGTAAATGACCTTTCAAGGCTTGTTTTTTATGAATAGACCTGAACCAGCAGTGCCAAGCACGAGGTGAATGAGTGACACAAACCATTCCATCAGATTTATGGCATGCCTAACGAAATGCAACTGATCGAAACTGGTGGGACACCTAAACATGAAATGAAAAAAAGAGTTTGATCTTTAATGGAGGGATAACTAGACCGACTCTAACAGGTTCTTTGTGCCATTACCTTGCCACTTTAATGTGAAATTGGATAAGAAGATTTCGTACAAAATTGTTATTGTAGTAGTGTTATGAAGCAAAATATTAGAATACTAAGATTCATCTATGTAATTCCATGGTAAAAGTCTATTTATACTCAACTTAAATTCATGTTATTATTAAAACTCATATTACCCAATTCCCCCCATTATCAAATTTCAACTCAAAAATATAAAAACATCTAATAATTAAACAATTACAAAAACATATCATGATTTCATCTACATCAACAAACATCATTTGATGCATGAGAATTCGGCTCAGAAATATCACTATATTTTAGTAGACATAGAGGGTCTTGTGTTTTAAGGGAGTTGGTTTCCTCAGTATTAAATTAATGTAACAATTAAGGGTTTTCAAGTAAGCTTGTGAAAGATATTTAGAATAAGAATTAATTAGATATTGTGAGGATATTTGTAAATTTTCTCAAATGTAGGAGAACATGAGTGATGATCACTGATTAGTGAGGATTGTAAGATTTTAAAATATTGTAAATCTTAGATTAGGAATTGGTTTCATGATTTTCAGGATTAAAGATAATCCTTAGGATTTAATTGAGTTGTTGAGATCCCCAAGAGATCATTAAGAGATTTTAGGACTTGATGAGTAGATTAAGAATATGAACTAGAAATGGGTTACAGAACCTTTTGTATAAATGTAAGTCTAAAAGACATAGAGAGAGTTAGTTAGTTAGAGTGAGAATTATAGTTCAGAGATTAGATATGTTTGACTATAAGCCTACGGGTAAGAAAGGAAAAAGCCATTGATTAGAAAATCAAGCCCACAGAGAGAGATTCATTATGTAAAGAATTATTTATAAAGATAGAGAATTCAATTTCTGAGTGGTGTGGTGTGTACTGATTAATGGAATTATAAACTAAGTGTGGATTAGAGTACTTCTACGTAACATATGTTTGTAGGTGTGCAAAATTAGAGGAGAAGTTCACAGAAGAGTGTACAAGTTTACACATAGACAATACTAGAGAAAACATTCAATGTTACAGTGAAAATATAAATGCAAGGTTTCCTAAAACGTAAGGATTTATGAAGGAAGCGTAAAGGTGCAACAAAGCGGAGATCAATATTAGAACAACTAAATACCATAAGGCGAGAATAAATACATAGATAGAAAGTGCATGGGATATTGCACGATAAGAAACAAAAGAACGTAACAGTGCACAAGAACCATTGGATCAGTCAGATCAGTGGACGAGATTGTGTGAAATAGATGACTACAATTAAGTAACACAAAATAAAGTCAAGAATATGAATGACAAATATTAAACCCATGTGTCGGTTGAATAGTGACGTGGTCTTCGTAGGTAGTAAGTAGTTTCTCGCGCACCCTTAAAGCTGTAAGTGGTATTCTAGAAATTTATGCGATCACCGTTATCAGGCGACATATAGCATGAGAAAACTACTTTTCTCACATGACCTTTACTTTTTATCATTCATCCACGTATTTGCGCGATAGCCATTGGATCTGACGAGGCAGATCAACAGTGGAGATCAACCAAGCTAGTTGGCGATCAGGTGATACGATAACCATCGGATTAAGAAATGAGATCGACGACGGAGGTTGAATGCACTAAATAGAGCATCGATATATGTGCAAAGGTTTGTGGAATGGTGGAAAGGTAAGGTTTAAGTGTGGTTTATGAAATATTTCTATTATATGAGAATTGTAATAGAAATAAGTGGAATCAAAAGATTTTGGTCTAAGTTTGAATTTTAGCCAAGGTCCAAATATTATGGAAGGGTTTATAAGGTCCTGCTAAAAGGTTTATTAAAGTCTAAAATTGGAATAGTTAGATGAAATATTTCCGCTTAAGGAATTGGGTTTTGATAAAGTGGGTTTTCATCAGATGTTATATTTCCACTGGTTAAACCTTTGAACAGGAAGGTCTATTTAAACAGGAACATTATAATTCATGGGACATGTATATGATATCCATTTTATTTGGATACTATGGGTATATGTGGCTTAGGCTGCATCATTTTTGGTATTGGAGCTGAGCAAGGAAACTCTTCGTGTAAGAATTCTTTGAGAAAAATTAGAATAGAGTTATGTTTTGAAGGTATGTATACAGTCAAGAGGAGATCAGATTTTAAATCTAACAAACAGTAGGCACATAGAGATAAAGTGTAGCAGAATTTGTAGATGCAAAGAAATAGAGAACAATCCATTCAAAGTGCAGGTGAATGGTAGAACAAGATCATGCAAAAGTCTTGAAGGTGAGATGATATGTTTTTGTTTTAATTTGATTTGAAGATTGGAGAGTTTATGGTCTTTATATTATCACATAGATAGCGACAAAAGAAGGTGAAAATATTGCAGCAACATAGAGAAAGGAGTATTCAATTGGTTCCAACGGAAAGAACTAGAAAGATACCAAAAGACTAAGTTCAAATGAGAGAAGCTTAATGAGTTATTGTGTAGCAAGGAGGACTTGTTACTCCAGAGGTTTTGTTGTAGCTCACAGAAAGATCATAAAGACAATTCCACAAAGGATGTGGTTAGAATTGCTAAGGGATGAAGGAAGCTGGTAAGAATTTCTAAGTGAAGGAAGAGGTGATCAAAACCTAGTATTTTATTTGTGATTGAAATACAAGAGGAAAGTTATGTTCTTAAAAGGTACAAATGAGTTGAAGACTAAAAGGAGTGGAGAGAAGTGCTCAAAGAGGTTTGAGTGAATAGTGAACCAAGTTCTTGCCAAAAGACCAAGTACAAAGGAAAGCTTGTTGAGGAAAGTGGCAACAGAAGGCGGAACTTGCTATTGGAGAGGCTTTAATGTATCTCATAATAAGTGAGTGAGAAATTCATGAAGATAGAGAAGGAGATGACTACTGATAGTCATAACAGAGATAACATAGGTTATGAGGAAGACAACAACAGAAGAAAAGTGAAGAAGGAGGATGCCAAGGAAAAGGGAAAGAGAATGAGTCAAGAGGAGTGTGACAAGGAGACTGTGAAGTTAAAAGAACAACTCAAGGTATTAAGGATGTTACTAGAGGAAAAACAAAAATAAGGTTGCATCTTGAGTAAAAATGCAGTGAAGTGGTCTAAGTTACAAAGAAGGATGCAACACAGGCAAGTGAAGAGGCTGGTGGAAAAACTCAGAGAAGCTGAGTTGGAAATGGAAGTTTCCATTTATCAAACAGAACAGGGTGAAGTTCTGGGTGAAAAAGAAGACTAGAGATCTCTAGAAGATCTTATGAATTATTATGAGAATTCAAGACATCAAGGAAATATGATGACTGAAGCATTAAGTGAAACCATAAGGTCTTATTTTTTTCAAAATAATAATTTATGTATGATTGCACATATTGCAGGAGAAAAGAAACTTTTTGAAGATGTCTTCGAAGTGGATTAAGATCTTGAAGTAAAAGGTGACAAAGAAAATTTCTTAGGAGAGGCAAAATTTGAATGGTTATCGAGAAAAGAGTCTATGGATGAGTTACTTAATGAGAGGATACAATCATTTAAAGAAGTAATAGAGATGGATGATAAAGATCTTATTGTGTTATATAACTAGGGGGGATAATATGGGGTACCAAGGGAGGTACCCAAGGTAATAATGTAATAATGGGATGGGCCATAGTAATAAATAAGGTGGTTAACCCATTTCATGTAAGGGACC
>APFE031005371.1:18333-36557 GCA_000404065.3 Pinus taeda | reverse complement strand
ATATTCAATGTAGACCAATTGAAATAATTTTTAAGAAATTGACGCTCCAACTAATTTGCAGAAGTCAGTGGCTTTTCAACTATTTAAAACTATATATAAGTGGCTTTTCAACTATATAAAACTTATATATATATAATTGATATATATATGTTGAGTTTCTTTAAATAAGAAAATTTGAATAATCGAAAAAGAAAAAGAAGCGTGATATATGGACATAGGTTGTTTTCACCCATTTAAAAATAGAAAAAGGTTAATATATAAAATAAATTTGCAGAAGTGGATGTATATATATTTTTGATAAGGCTGTTTTCAACTATTTAAAATAATAAGAAAATTTGAATTGATTGAGGAAGCCAAATGAGAAAGATATGTCTACTCAAACTTTTATTACTTTCCCTGCAAGCCATTACGATGTGTATTTGGAATGTTCCCTTTGGGTCGTATCTCACGTTCTCTCATGAATTTCATACTTTGATATATCTATCTATATCCTCTATTGACTTTGAAGCCCCTCATGAAATTCTATATTAGTGTCACCCATATTGGGATACTTGATTTCCAATAACATGATTCTTTTTAACATGTAATATTTTTAATCTGATGCTTTCATATATATCTCCTTTTAGGTTATCCATCAATTTTGTTTCCAACCCAAGGATAAATACAATGTGAGGTTTATTATAAGTGAAATGAGGATTACAATTTCTACAAATATTACAATTTCAAATAAGGCTCATAATCTTCCATCTTAATTTATTTCTAACAAGTCTAGAAAATAACTAAACTAAGATGTAAAGCTATTGTCATCCAGTTCCAAAACATGGATGAAAATAAATAACTAAAAACAATACTAGCATCTAGGTTAGTATGAGAACTAATCTAGTTAATAGCTTAAAGTAAGGTATTACTAGAGTCCTTGCTGTGAGGGAAGGCAAATGAGAACTTCTAATATTAATGATTAATTTCCTAGAATTGTATAGCAAATAGTGTGATATTTGTTTGTGTAGTCGGGGCTGAAATATGAAACTAACAAAGCAGGCCTATGGGCTTTCAATGGAATTATATAGCAAAAAGGGGTTGAATATCGTGAATTAGCTCGAGCCCCGAGCATGATCAGGCCTGAGTAAGTCCCGACTTCTCTGAACGTTGAAGAGGGAGGTTCGACACACCAGAGATATGGTCGTGTATTCGGGATCAAATTGAGTCCGTGAAGACGAAGTTTGGGCTCGTAGTATTATAGTGTGGAGCCCATCAGAAATGGCGAGGACTATGCCATACGGGACCTGCTGGTTATCAGAAATTGAAACGAGCTGCGAATTGGTCTAGGATTTAACCCTAGCGAGACTTGGACGATATATAATCTAGGGGGCCAACCATAGATATCATGGATAAAGGAAATAGAGCCTAGGGATTGCAAGGCCAATTTAGAGGATGAGTGCAGGTGTAGGGAATAGGCTCATAATGTATTTGCATAAGTAGGAGAACTTTTGAAGGATAAGTAGGAATGAAGCAAAGTGTGGAGTCATGAATGAGGGAAGCTAATGAGATACGCTATGTGATTATTATTACACTTATTTTAGAAAGTTTTTATGTAAGTTTTTTTCCTTGTTTATAAGTCGAGAGGTTTATTAGTTTTTGCCATGGATTTGTAAGTTGACCATCATTTATTTAGCCATAACCAATATATGTTATAATGTTTAACTTTGAAAAATAAATATTTATTTTTCAATGTTATTGAAAAATGGTTTTTCAATCATTTGATTGGATCATAATTTTTAAGGCCTTATTGTAACTTTTGTGCTATGTGGATAAGTGCATAAGATTTTTTTGCCATAATTTTTGATGTGGTTGCAATATTTATCCCATGACTTTTAAATACTTGTGTAATGTTTTTTTCTATTGTTAGGCATATAAAATTAAAATCTTTGAAAATAGCTCATATTGAAGTAAATAACATTTTCACCATCACTTAGCATGCACCACAATTTAAGAAACTATTTCTAAAAATATGAATAGGAACATGATGGAAATATACCTACAGGGTGTTACTGCCTACCATTATTTATGTTTTCTTTAATGCTTTAACATATAGGAATAAAAGTGTAAATCTGCAAACATGGTAGTGGTTACTGCTTACTAAAAATTTATGCAAATCCTTATTGCTTAGTAGGCAATTAAAGGATGAAGAATTTTTATATTTGAACATAACACTTTTTCTTATTTTATATAATGTTTTTAAGGATATAAAAAATAATAATATTTTATTCATATATTTAAAACAACATGAAAAAGAGAAGAAGTTTCCCAAAACAAATAAATTCAACACATATTACGTCCAACAACCATCACCTTACAATATTAGAATATAGATGGTTTCCCTCACCTTACAATATTAGAATATAGATGGTTTCCCTCACCTTACAGTTTTAGAATATAAATGGTTTCCCTAACCATTTGGATGCAAATTTAACTTTTGGTTTTTTAGAATGTAAATGGTTTCCCTAATCATTTGGATGCAAAATTTAGATTTTGGTTTTATCCTTTTGTTTCCCACAGTTAAATTGTAGTTAATTTTATTATCACTGCAAAACATCATATTCTTAATTGATGGTAACTATTGATATGAATATTCCATTATGGCTTTTGGAGTTTTCTTCTGAAAAATGGTTTTATAAACATCTTATAAATATCTTGTGTTCTTTCTTTCATCATGGAATATATGTACATGGTATATCATAACTTTTATTGTGTTGTTTTAATTTCTTAATATTTATATGTATCACAAAAGTTTTTTTGATGGGACCTAGCCCACTTAGCGTAGCTTTTGCACTTTATGTTATATTTGCTTTGTTGACGTGGAGGTAGATTGTTGTTTTCCCACGGCTCTGTGGTTGTGGTAGCTGGGCATTGAATGCAATTGTAAATGTGGCAGTACCCTGCCTTGGTAAACTATACAACCCTAATCTTCACGCGCCTTCTCGACTCCTCTCTGTTTATTGTTCTGTTGGCTCTGAGGGTTTTCGAGCTTTGAGTATGGAAAATGATGGGTGCACTATGCTATGGTTCCTTCGGCTCTGCAATGCAATTTTATGGCAATTTACTGTGTTTGGACTGGTTCTGGTTGTTGGTTAAGGCCTTCGCTGCGCGTATGATTACTTATCTGCCTGTTCGAAACAATGTTGTCTGGCTATAGGGTTTTCTTACCTGGCTTTTGTGCTCGCTCTTTGGTAACTCACCCTGTCACTCTGTTGGCTATGTCTTCGGTAAAATATTGATTGTTTGCTTGCTTGTAATTGTCACTGTGACTGTGGTTGGTCGTAAATCGACTGTGGCTCGAATTCAATCTGCCTGTTCTGTCATGTAGCTTTCATTCTCTAGTTCATGTGTGTGCTACTGGTTTTCCAGTTTATCATTCCAAGTTCTACCGCTGGAAATGTTTCTGGGTTCATTCACCTTCTTGTAACGCTTCCTTGTCTGTGGCTGCAAGCACAGGACTATCCGGGAGGCGCCTTCAGTTTTTGACACAGGTAATTTGTTTCTCCATGCTTCAATTTTTATCTTCTCCTCGTTCTGGGTCTAACCCCAAATTTCTCCTCCTCTCTTCAGTTGCTCGGTGGCGTCCTCTGCTTCAAAATATGGCTTCTCCTCTCGCGTCTTCCAGGTAAGGGTTTTGGTTATTAGTCTTCTTTATGTTGATTTTAAAGGGGTTCGTCCCTCTGGACTTTCTCTGTGGCTTGAACTAATTCACTCCTGGTTCTTGCAGGTCGTCTCAGGCAACCTCGACGGCGTAGTTCCCTGTATTCAATGACATTCGGTTGCGTATATTTTGGTAGGCCTGCAACTTGTTCTGTTTTGTTGAATGTTGGTCACTGTTTGGAGGACGGCCCGTCCACTAGTTTATTGTCCGGTCACTATGTGGCCCTCTATTTGTCGTTGTCATTCTGGGTTGATTTTTATGTATAGAAATGTGGCTTTAGCGTAACGCTGTTACCAATCTATTACAAACCCTAACCTAGGGTTCTATGTTTGACCTGTATGGTAGTAACTTTTGGTTGGCTATTCACTCGTTGTGACTATGTTGGTCTCTGTATATGTGAGGTAACTTGGCCCTATCGATTCTAGCTATGAATTGCTATTCTGGACATTGTAAATGAAATTCGTTTTGATAAAAGAAAAGTATGGTAATTTATACCTGTGATGTCTTCGCTTGTCTTTCAGTTACGTTGCTGGGCATTCGAACTTGTTTGATTGTCTTTCATTTAGTGGCTATGCGTTGAACATATTCGCTCGTCCTCAATTATGTTGTTGTGCGCTTGTATGTAAGCGTGACTGCTTGTCTTATGACCTGGAATTTATTGAAGGTTCTCTCTGCTTGTCTAAAATTTAACTCTAACTCATGCTTGTACAATAGCCATGAAAGTATGCTTAGTTTATAATAATCCAACGGTCTGTTAAATGATGAAAAATATGAATGAGAGATCAACAAATAATTTAGTAGGCAATTTTGATGGACAGTACTTCTCTGGTTTTGAATGCTTGACAATTTCTATTAGTAAATTTACTCAACTTATTCTCTTCTCAACTGAACCTTTTTCCATTACATGTATTGTTGGCTTTATAGCCCTCTGCCTTCAGTTAAGGCTTGTAGTTTGTTTTTTCTTCAGTTACAAAGATAGTTACATAACTTTTGTTTCTATCCGTAACTATAATCATTTTGACATTACAAGACTTGTAGGACAGTTAAGGGTTATTTTTCCTAATTACATAAACTACCTTTTAATCAACAATGAAACTATAGTAATCCTAAACTGGAAAAGTAAAGACATCTAACCGTTGTTGACTTGTAAAATAAAGTAAAAGAAAAATTATTCCCAATAGAATTTAATAGTTCAGTTGCTCACTTGTGAACCTGGTTGGAGTCCTTTCTGCCTCGTCACTGTGAGCTGGATTCTCCTGCATCAGGCTCGTGGGGTGAGAAAAGATCATGACTCCAGTTCATGAGCTCCTCCACTGATGTCCCTGTTCATTCAATCTGCCTGGCGTCACACCATGAGCTATCCTGAATCGGACGGTTCTTCCACTTGACCAGGTACTGAAAATAATTTTTCCGCCAAGTACGCCTAACTACCTGAGTTTCGAGGATACCTTCGATCTCAGGAGGTTGGACATAAGGCATTTGTCTTTTCCAACTTTCTCTGTCTTCCTGGGTGTTCCGCGTGGATTGTCCGGGTTCATCCTTCCTTTCTTCCAACAGTTCGCCTATATACGGAAACAAATCTGCCAGAATTAAGATAGGTGATATGCCTACTCCAGGTGGTAGTTGTATTTCGTAGGCATTCGCTGAAAACTTCCGCAAGATCTTACAAGGCCCTATCTTCTTGTACTTCAGTTTATTGTATGTACCTTTAGGGAACCGCTCCTTACGCAAGTGTACCATAACTTCATCCCCTACCTCAAAATGAACTTCTCTTCTCCTCAAATCTCCATGTTCTTTATACTTCGAGCTGCTATCCTGTAATTTCACCTTCACCTGTTCATGTAAATCCCTCATTGCATTTGCAAAATCTTCCCCATCCGCACTCCGTCATTCCTGTAAACCAAGATCTCGAAGCTCATGCATTCCACGAGGGTGCATATCATAAAGAATCTAGAAGGCATTGAGACTCGTGCTACGATTCGGCGAATCGTTGTAAGCAAACTCTGCCTGCGCTAGCACTCGTTCCCACATTGTAGAATTTTCTCCGACGAAGTTGTGTAACAGATTTCCTAGACTTCTGTTCACAACCTCTATTTTCCCGTCGGTCTGCGGGTGGTAAGCATAATTGTATCTTAATTGGGTTTTCATCTTTTTCCACAAGGTACGCCAAAAATGTCTCGTGAACTTCACGTCTCTGTCCGATAGGATGGTTGTTGGTAACCTGTGTAATATGACAATCTCATTAAAAAACAAGTGGGCCACGTAAGTGGCATCACTAGTTTTCCGACAAGGTACAAAATGTGCCATTTTCGAGAAACGATCTAGCACTACCATTACCGAATCATATCCTTTCTGTTTTTTTGGCAGTCCCAACAAAAAATCTAAACTCACTGAATCCCAAGGCCTGCCTGGAATAGGCAATGGCATATACAATCCTGTGTTCTGGCTATGTCCCTTTGCTAGTTGACACACCTTACACTTAGCCACAAAACGTTGTACGTCTCGTCGCATTCTTGGCCAAAAATAAAAGTGACTAAGTTGCTCCAAATTCTTGTCAATACCAAAGTGTCCAGCAAATCACCCACTGTGTTTTTCACGAATGATATTCTCCCTCGTAGAACAGCTGGGGATACACAATTGTCCTCCCTTAAAAAGCAATTTCTCCTGTATGTTATAGTCCAACCAAGGACTATTTACCCTTATCAAAGGGTTTTGGCACGTCTCATAGGCTTCTCTGAAATCTGTGTCTGTCTTATAAAGATCCAGTAAATGTTCAAAACCCAAAACCTGCACAGTGCTTTCCTTCAATAGTAAAGCTTTTATGCTCAATGCGTCGGCTACCTTATTCGCTTTCCCGCTGATATGCTTCAGCACAAAGTTAAAACTCTGTAAGTACTCCACCCATTTGGCATGTTTATGATTAAGTTTGTGTTGCTGGATTACATTTTGTAATGCATAATTATCTGAAAACAGCACGAACTCATTCCCCAACAAATAATGCCTCCAGTGCCTTATCGCCTGTACCACTGCGTAGAATTCCTTGTCATACGAGGAGTACTTCTGCCTACTCTCATTCAGTTTTTCACTGAAAAATGCCACCGGTCTGTCCTCCTGACTGAGTACAGCCCCGATTGCTGTTCCACTAGCATCACAACGTACCTGAAATAATTTTTGAAAATCTGGTAGCCTGAGAATCGGTCTTTCTGTTATTTTCTTTTTCAATAGTTGAAAGCTCTTTTCTGCTGCTTCTGTCCATCGAAAAGGTTGGCTGGCCTTTTTGATGGTCTCCAACATAGGAGCACAAATTCCGCTGAAATTTTTAATAAATTTCCTGTAAAAACTTGCTAATCTATGGAAACTACGTACCTCAAACAAATTCTTCGGTGACGGCCAATTTATGATTGCTGTCACTTTCTCCAAATCCATCTTTAATTCGTTCTCCGCTATCACAAATCCCAGATAAATTAACTCTCTCTGCAAAAACGTACACTTTTTCAAGTTTATCAATAACTTGTTCTGCAGTAACTTCTCCAACACGTTACGCACATGCCGGAAGTGCTCTTCTCGTGTCTTACTAAAAATAAGTATGTCGTCCAAATAAACAATTACAAACTTCCCAATATATTCCTTTAGCATCTCATTCATGAGTCTCATGAAGGTGCTAGGCATATTGCTCAACCCGAACGGCATGACCAGCCATTCATATAAGCCTTCATTGGTTTTAAAAGCTGTCTTCCACTCGTCTCCCTCACGTATCTGAATCTGGTGATATCCGCTTTTTAAATATATCTTAGAAAAGTAAGCTGCCCCACTCAGACAGTCCATCATATCATCCATACGCGGTAATGGAAATCTGTACCGTATGGTGATTTTATTGATGGCCCTGGAATCAGTGCACATCCGCCATTCTCCTCCCTTTTTGGGGGCGAGAACTGTTGGTACAACACATGGGCTCAAAATCTCCCTGATCAATCCTTTGTCCAATAGCTCCTGCACCTGTTTTCTGATTTCTTCATTATCCTTGGGGCTCATTCGATAAGCTGCCTTATTTGGTAAGCTGGCTCCTGGTATGAAATCAATATGGTGACTAATGCTCTGCTTGGGAGGTAACTTATCGGGCAAGCCATCCACTACTATGTCCGTAAACGCTTCCAACATCTGCTATATTTCTATAGTCAAATCTGTGATTTCTGTGTACAAAAAAATTGCCCTTGTCTTTCTGACTACATCATAATTCATCTCGTTGTTTTCAACCTGCTTTAAAAATTGTTTTTCGCTCATAAGAAACGCCTTAGGTTCATTTACTTCAGTTGCCTCCTTCTCTTCCCTGATAGGCACAAGGGTATGCCTAACCCCATCTTTTTAGAACTTATAACAGTTCAATACCCCATCATGTGTCACTTTTCTATCATATTGCCAAGGTCTGCCCAACAAGATGTGGCATACGTCCATTAGCATAATGTCGCAAATGATTCTGTCCTTATAAAGTCCTATCTGAAATTCAACTTCACTCTGCTCATCCACCAACAACTCGTGTCCCTTCTGTAGCCATGAAACTCGATATGGATTGGGGTGTTTCAGATGCTTTAGTCCTAACTTCTCCACCATCTCGGTTGACACCAAATTGTCAGTACTTCCGCTGTCAATTATCATTTTACAGCACTTACCTTGCGATTTACAAATTGTCCTGAACAGAGCTTTCCGTTGCGTCTGCTCAATACTCTCATCAACTGGCTTCAACAACACCTTATGCACCACTAAAGCTTCTCCTGTTTCTGGGGCGTTTTCTACCTCTTGAGGAGGTTCTGCTGCTTCCTCTGGTTGCGCCACATATGTACCTCGCTGTCTAGTTGAATCTGTCTCTGGGCACTCAAAATAGTGGTGCCCCCACTTGTGGCATCTGTAGCACTCGTAACTAGTTCCCCTTCCACGACCATTTCCTCTGCCGCGCTGAAATGATCTGCCACCTCTCGTTCCATCTCCTTTTTTTGTTGTTCCCGAAGTCCTTGAATTGCTGGCTTCCTCGCTGTTGCTGGCAGTTCGGCCCCTGCCATAGGACTGGCCTCTTCCTTTGTTAGACCCTCGTCCTCTCCAGGCATTCTGTCTTCAGTTAAGTTTCTCCTCTACTTTGACCGCGCTCTGATATGCCTCCTCTGTATTGTTGGGAGACAAAATGCTTATTTCATCCAAAATCTCCATCCTCGGCCCATTTACATATCTGGCTGTCCTTTCTGCTGTATCCTCTGTGTATCCTAGTCGCAAATTTACTCGATAAAATTCCTCTGTATACTCTTTCACCGTTAGACCCCTATGTCTCAAATTCTGAACCTGCCTATGTAACGCGATTTGGTAATCTCTTGGCAGAAATCTGCCCTTCAATTTAGCTACCATCCTCGTCCAAGTCTTTATCGGAGGCTTGTTCAACCTCTTTCTCTCGTTCTGGACACTGTCCCACCACAGGGTTGCGTGTCCCTTCAACTTTGTTGCTACAAACTTGACCCTACGGTCTTCACTAACTTCCTCACATTCAAAGTACTTGTCCATCTCACTAATCCAATCTAATACAACATCAATCGATAAACTACCATCATAGGTTGGTAATTCTGGTTTTGGTCTGCTATTTGACAATAATACAGACTTTAATAACTTTACTTCTGGTGAGTCACCTTCAGACCCTTCTGCCGCTACTTCCATTTCTTCTTCACTCACATCACCTAACTCTGGATCTCCCCTCCTGCCTGCCTCTACTGCTTCCAATCGAGCAGTAAGAACTCTGATTTCTTCTCTTAACGCCTCATCTGCCATTCTACGGGCACCTCTGCCTCGTCCTCGTCTACCTATATCCATTTCTCCCAAATCTCTTCAACTTAAACTGCTCTGATACCACTATGATGGGACCCCGCCCACTTGGCGTAGCTTTTGCACTTTATGTTATATTTGGTTTGATGACGTGGCGGTAGATTGTTGTTTTCCCGCGGCTCTGTGGTTGTGGTAGCTGGGCATTGAATGAAATTGAAAATGTGGCAGTACCCTACCTTGGTAAACTATACAACCTTAATCTTCACGCGCCTTCTCGACTCTTCTCTGTTTATTCTTCTATTGGCTCTGAGGGTTTTCGAGCTCTGAGTATGGAAAATGATGGGTGCGCTGTTCTATGGTTCCTTCGACTCTGCAATGCAATTTTATGGCAATTTACTATGTTTGGATTGGTTTTGGTTGTTGGTTGAGGCCTTCACTGCGTGTATGGTTACTTATATGCCTGTTCGAAACAATGTTGTATGGCTATGGGGTTTTCTTACCTGTCTTTTTTGCTCGCTCTTTGGTAACTCGCCCTGTAACTCCGTTGGCTATGTCTTCGGTAAAATAATGATTGTTTGCTTGCTTGTAATTGTCACTGTGACTATGGTTGGTCGTAAATCGACTGTGGCTCGAATTCAATCTGCCTGTTCTGTCATGTAGCTTTCATTCTTCAGTTGTTGTGTGTGCTATTGGTTTTCTAGTTTATCATTCCAAGTTCGACTGCTGGAAATGTTTCTGGGTTCATTCTCCTTCTTGTAACGCTGCCTTGTCTGTGGCTGCAAGCACAGGACTATCTGGGACGCGCCTTCAGTTTTTGACACAGGTAATTTGTTTCTCCATGCTTCAATTTTTATCTGCTCCTCGTTCTGGGTCTAACCCCAAATTGCTCCTCCTCTCTTCAGTTTCTTGGTGGCGTCCTCTGCTTCAAAATATGGCTTCTCCTCTCGCGTCTTCCACGTAAGGGTTTTGGTTATCAGTCTTCTTTATGTTGATTTTAAAGGGGTTCGTCCCTCTGGACTTTCTCTGTGGCTCGAACTAATTCACTCCTGGTTCTTGCAGGTCCTCTCAGGCGACTTGGACGGCGTAGTTCCCTGTATTCAATGACATTCAGTTGCGTATATTTTGGTAGGCCTGCAACTTGTTCTATTTTGTTGAATGTTGGTCACTGTTTGGAGGACGGCCCATCCACTAGTTTATTGTCCAGTCACTTTGTGGCCCTCTGTTTGCCGCTGTCATTCTGGGTTGATTTTTATGTATAGAAATGTGGCTTCAGCGTAACCCTGTTACCAATCTATTACAAACCCTAACCTAGGGTTCTATGTTTGACCTGTATGGTTGTAACGTTTGGTTGGCTATTCACTCGCTGTGACTATGTTGGTCTCTGTATATGTGAGGGAACTCGGCCCTATCGATTCTAGCTATGAATTTCTATTTTGGACATTGTAAATGAAATTCATTTTGATGAAAGAAAAGTATGGTAATTGATACCTATGATGTCTTCATTTGTCTTTCGGTGACGTTGCTGGGCATTTGAACTTGTTTGCTTGTCTTTCGTTTAGTGGCTGTGTGTTGAACGTATTCGCTCGTCCTCAATTATGTTGTTGTGTGCTTGTATGTAAGCGTGACTGCTTGTCTTATGACCTGGAATTTATTTAAGGTTCTCTCTACTTGTCTAAAATTTAACTGTAACTCATGCTTGTACAGTAGCCATTACAGTATGCTTAGTTTATAATAATACAACGGTCTGTTAAATGATGAAAAATATGAATGAGAGATCAACAAATAATTTAGTAGGCAATTTTGATGGACAGTACTTCTCTGGTTTTGAATGCTTGACAATTTCTATTAGTAAATTTACTCAACTTATTCTCTTCTCAACTGAACCTTTTTCCATTACATGTATTGTTGGCTTTATAGCCCTCTGCCTTCAGTTAAGGCTTGCATAGTTTTTTTTTTTTTTTTTTTTCTGTTACAAAGATAGTTACCTAACTTCTGTTTCTATCCGTAACTATAATCATTTTGAAATTACAAGACTTGTAGGAGAGTTAAGGTTTATTTTTCATAATTACATAAACTACCTTTTAATCAACAATGAAACTACAGTAATCCTAAACTGGAAAAGTAAAGACATCTAACTGTCGCTGATTTGTAAAATAAAGTAAAAGAAAAATTATTCCCAATAGAATTTAACAGCTCAGTTCCTCGCTTGTGAACCTGGTTGGAGTCCTTTCTGCCTCGTCACTGTGATCTGGATGCTCCTCCATCATTTTTATCTTTTCTATTCCTTCCTATATGGGTTAGGGTTGTTTTGGTTTTGTAATCCATATAATATTATTAGCAACAATCAATATTTTATCACACTATTGTTTTCGATAAGAATATGGATATTTTTGAATTGAATGTTTATAGTGTCTGTGATATTTGAGGAGATCTAGAATATTGTAACAATTTTAAATTTTATAATTCTGTCACGCTCTATATAAAAAAAATTGATGATCACTTAAGTTGTTGAATAAATGTTTTAACTAACCTAATAGAAGATAAAATAATTTATGTGCATCCTTCTCTTAACGTTTTTCTTATTTAAATGCATTTTACTAATAAAAAGAAATAATAACCCACAAAAGTGAATTAAACAAGTTTGAAATCAAAATGTGGAAATCAATAACATGTTTTATTTTAATAACTACTAAACGAATCATTCAGTAATTTTTAATTTTTCCCTCTGAAAAACATTTGATAACCCAGCTTCATATTCTTCCTTTTTAATTTCTTTTAATGAGTCACAATGAAAATGGAAAAGATCAACCCTAAATTTATTGACCTCGCCTGAAGAAGCTCACTTAACATGTTGATTATATATATCTATATTTACGTGTGATTAATCTGCTTCAAATTTACCAAGGGAAGAGAAATAAATAAATTTCAAGCTGCCAAGGATTCATTATATATCATCTCAAGGATTCATTAAGTATCATCTCATAAAATGTCGGAGCTTGTGGTGACAGATTCAAGTTTCTCATATGCAGTATCCCAAGTTGAACTTGCCTTCATTGATGCAAGCTGGAACCCTGTACCACTGAGTTTTTAAATATATGGAAATGGTGCCGGGGTGATTGACAAAATAGGTACTGGTTCGGCACTATTAATATTTATATATAGAAATTGGAGGAAGATATTTGATAATTGAATTTTGGGATGAGATATAATGAAGAGTAAACTCAAATTTACGTTGTATAAAGGAGTTTCTAAATATGATATGGGATGTCTCCAAATAACCATAATTATAAATTTTAATGTGAATTTGTAGCTTAATGTAAATTTGTAGCATATACATATTTGTTTTATAAATTGATTTTCATTTAAACTTTATTTAATTTAGGTGAGTTAGTTTATTATTATTTTTTTTAAATGATAAATGGTTGAATTTTTCTAGTCTTATGAAAATCATTTAGATTTCATCAAACATCAATTCAAAATATTATAAACATTTATATTAATAAAAATAATTATTAATTTTATAATGAGTATTAAAGTATAATATATATAATTAAGTTAAATTAATAAATTTTTTAATTAATCTTAAATAATTAAATTTAAAATTTTAATTAATTCTTAAATAATTAATAAAATTTAATTAATATATTAATGTTGTTTATATTTTATAATAAAACTGATTATAAATTTTCCTTTATATTAATATTTAGTATTATTAAAATTTTAAATTTTATTATTAAAATTTATTAAAGTATTTAAAATATTTATGACAACTTGAAATTCAATATATTTTTGAAATATTTCAATATATTATCAAAAATATTGATAATCTAAAAATATCTTAATCTAGATAAACATGTTATAATATTGTTTCAATATTTTTTTGAAAATATTTCAATATATTATATAAAAATATTAAATACTAAGATAAACATGTTATATCAAAATAAATAAAATATAAAATATAATATAAAAAAATATATATATATATTTTGATAATATATGGGAAAAAAATATTATTATTCATTTATTTTTAATTAATCTAATATGCATATTGTCTATTTTTAATTTTTATTAAAAATTATTTATTAAAATATTTAATATATTTAATTCAATACTATATTGAAAATCAATATTGTACATATATTAGTTGGTATTGAGATGTTTCAATACATCACTAATCATTGACAAATTAAATCAATCATGCTATAAGATAAACATGGGTTATTCCTTGAACAATGGTTTAATTCTCAATTGTTTATATTGAAGTAAAGAGAATAGAAGTGTACATTGTTTAGTCATATAGTGTAAGTTAGAGTTCAAGTTTCACTTCTAACATGTGTCACCAACATTAGACCAGAAACACATAAAAAAATATTTATCATAATTGCACATTACATAACGACATTACTAACAAAAACCACTCTCATCTTCTTACCCTACGAACTATCCTTTTTTTACATATTTATCCTATTGTTAAATTTGAAATAAATTTACTTGCAGGCATATTTGCTCCTTCCTAGGTGCTCATCTAAGGTTTACATAATTTCAAGGGTATGTGTAAGTGTCCGTGAAAACTTATTTAACCCTAGTAGAAACCCATGGTTATGGAGATACCTCCTTGAGAATTTCTCAATCCCACTTAGTACAACTATCATTACTGTTCATCTACCAAGAGGGGAACTATTCAGATTTACTTTGTTGATTTGATCAAGGTCTAATTCGATGACTATAAATGGAAAAAGATGGTTAAGGTAACTGCAGTTCCCATCATTGACTCAGGTTGTCATTCTACCTTTCCATTGAGGCGTTCAAGCTCTGTAATTCCTTCTTGGGCGAGGGTTTGGAACCCTTTGCCATGGTTTTCAGGTATTGAGGTATATTTTGATTGCAAAATTTGGTTATAATTTGTCATTCATTCTAGGCTCGCAATTCTCTTTCTAATACTCTTATCCTCCTTTCCTTTGGTTTCAAATGACCATTAACACCAACGAGGGTTATTGGGAATAAAAAGCACAAGTGAAACTAACCCAAGTAGGTAATCCTATGTTGGTGCCCACATAGGTTTTGTCTTCATGCTTGGATTTTCTTTTTTTTTTCCTTTCTATTTGCCTTATTCTTATTTTCTTCACTTCTAGGGTTGGCACAAAATGGCGACCTTCAACTACATAGTAGGTAACATACTCTGGCTTTGTGATTTTTCTTGGCCCCTTTTTTGAATTTGGACATAGAGGTTTGATATTAATCCTAGGTTTATTTTCCGTAGGTGGATTCTTAGGTGTTGATTTACTAACTCTTTCTCAGGGATTTCAACTCCCAACTTTTAATTATAGAATTTCTCACTATAGATCATTTGATAATGCAATATACTAAAGAAAAATACTTGATCTAATTATACAAACAAACCTGTGGAAGCTTAATCGATTTTGAGCAAGATCAAATAGAAGAAATATAACAGAGAATGAGAAATAAATCACACATGAGCACAAAAGAATACTTCGGGGAAAGCCTCAGCTAAAAACCCCACTATCTGTATTATCATACAAGTGGAAATATCTACGGATTACACAAAGCTTTAGCTCACAAGCTATCCAGGTCTCAGTACAATCCCTCAATGCTTCTCATAGACTGAATAAGCACAACATATGCCTTCCCTCAATCCTCCAAGCCTCCTATTTCCTTGCACAGTTTCTCCTTGGTCCTCTCACTGCCACCTGTGTGAATTCACCTCTCACACAACTCACCAAACTCAAAAGTAACTGCACAATCTCCAAGGAATGAATTCCTTCTCCATGCAAGACATATCCTCAATGGATTATTCATGCAATTGATAGTACATTTTCCCATCCTCTAATCTCAACTGGGTCTCTGATTGAACTGACATGCATGAGTTATTTATGAGAGAATATTTAGTTATTTGAAGTACACTAGTTACATGCATGCATGCATTAACTAACTGAATTCACAATGAGTTCCACAAACTAATGGAACTAATCCAACTGGAATTAACTTTGTTAATTGAGCTAACTAATTAGAACTCAAAGTACAACTCATCCCAATCTCCTTAATTAAGGGATAACTTCCTCAATCAAAAGGATAATTGTTGCATGTCTTCACATAGACTTCATGTTTGATTTTCTCCAACTAATTAACTCAATATGAATTAATTAATTATTTTTCAAACAACTGCTAATATCAAATTTGAATTTTAATTCTCAATTTTAGTTTAGGGACTAACTAAAATTGGAATGTATCCCGAAATGCTATTTATAGCAATGCAATTTTTAGCATTTCTATATTTAGCATTTCTTGTTGCTATTTTCAACACTCCCTCTCAACAAGAAAGGGATTATGGATCGTAGATTTCTGTGGTTAGGCTTTTTAGAATCTGAACTCGGATATTCCACAGTTCTTCACTTTTATCTCTATTGTCTCTATCCTTTGTAAAACAAGTCCAGATGATGAGTCTTGGTCTAGACTCGAATCGTAGACAAAGCAAAGATGAAAACTATGGAATATTTGAGTTCAGATTCTAAGAAAGGGATTATCTGTCATCCCAATCCTGTCTTTGTGGAACTCGAATTTGCATTTTGACAATGCCTTAGTCAAAATATTTGCATCCTACTCCTCGGTCAAAACATACAACAACAACATGATCCTCTTCACCACACAGTCTTGAAGACGATGATATCGGATATCGATGTGCTTGGAATTGTCATCAAATATTGGATTATCAAAGAGCTTAACACAACTCTGATTATCGCAAGAGATCATAGTTGGATCCATCCTCTGACCGAACAATCCAACTAGAATTTTCCGCATCCAAATGGCCTCACATGTTTCTTGACTGGCAACCATGTATTCATCATCTGCTTAAGCTAAGTGCAACTGACCTCTATCTCCTGTTGTACCAAGGAACTGCAACTGAACCAAGGTTGAAAATTCCTCTTGAAGTGCTCTTCCGATCTGATGGACTCCCTACCCAATCGACATTTGTGAAGCCCTGAAGCTTTACTCCCTCTGTCCGTTTGTACCATAATCCATACTGAGATGTTCCTCTGAGGTATCTCAACACATGCTTCGATGCCTTCCAAAAACACTTGGTAGGTTGAACCATAGCTCAACCCGGTTGGTTCACCGCAAAGCACAAATCTGGTCATGTGTTCACTAAATACATTAATGAACCCACAAACTGCTGATAAACAGTGGCAGCTACTACCTCACTCGAAGTAGCATCCTCCTTCCTCCAACCACCTATTAGAGGAGTCTGCATGGGCTTGCACTTCTCCATGTGGAATCTCCTGAGTATCTCATTGGCATACTTGTCTTGAGACACAAACACTTCCCCATCCTTCTGCCACACTTCCATGCCTAGAAAATAGTGCATGAGATCCATGTCTTTCATCTTGAACTCTCTTGCAAGGTTCTCCTTAGAATACTTGATCAACTGATCATCACCTGTCAATATCAAATTATCAACATAAAGAACAATGATCAATGGCTTATCTTCTACCATGATGTGGTAAAGGTTCACATCCGCTTCACTCTTTGTGAAGCCCAACTTGGTGAAATAACTGTCGATCCTCGTGTACCAAGCATGAGGTGCTTGCTTCAGCCTATAAAAAGCTCTCTTAAGTCGACACACATGCGACTCCCGATCGAAGGTCTCAAAACCTTCTGGCTTCTCTTTGTACACCTCTTCCTTAATCTTTCCATTGAGGAATGTAATCTTCACATCCATCTGATGGATCTTCCAACACATCTGAGCTGATAGTGCCAACATCGAGCTGATAGATAAGTACCTTACAAACCTTGCCTTATGTTTCTCCACACTACCATCAACTGCTTGCTTTACCTTGTAAAGCCATAGGGAACTCACCACTGAAATGTCATCCGGTCTTGGGGCAATATCCCAAACACTATTTCGAACTATGGAGTCATACTCCTCCACCATAGCATCAACCCAGACTGGCTGCTTCACTTCTTCTTCAAAGGAAAATGGTTTGGTCTCTACACACTCCCCAACAAGGGCCATATAACTAGTGTACCGCTCAGGTGATTTCCTCTGTATGCACTAAGAGGATGGTTATCCCTATTCTCTCTCGAATCCATCACTAATATGTTAGCTTCTCTTGAGCGTTTCTTCCCATCTCTGGAAGACTCTACATGAGTGGATATCTCCACTCTTGGATCCTCTGCATGCAGCTTCTCTGCATCGGGTAGAGGCTCCTCCTCCTTAGGAACCAAAATTTCCTCCTCTGCATGCCAATTTAGCTCCCTCTCAAGGGAAACTCGCATGGCCTTCTACTCGTCGAACTTCAGATCTCTGCGTACCACTGTCCTCTAATTAGAAGGCAAGAACACCCAATAGTTGTGGGGTGTATCAGTGTACCCCACAAATATCCCCAACTCAGTTGTTGGCTCTAGTTTCTTCCAGGCATCTTTGGTCACATGGCAATAAACCAATGATCCAAAGATCCTGAAGTGACTCACATCTGGTCTCTTCCCGCAGAAGGCCTCCACTAGTGTCTTCATCCCCAGTATACAATGCAAGCTTCTATTATGCAAGTATACTGTTGTATTTAGGGGTGATTTTAGGGGTGAATGTTCGCCCTTTGGCGAAATTAAGGGGTTTTAAAATTTTAGTGGGCGAATATTTTGTATCATAGTACATTTTTACAAATCACCTCAAATAGCCCACCATATTTTAAGGGAGAGGGTAAAAAAGGTA
>APFE031005371.1:5258-18313 GCA_000404065.3 Pinus taeda | reverse complement strand
TTTTGATTTCAAAATATATTTTAAAGAAATGCAATGATTTCATTTGTGTATTCAATAAACACAAGATTTTATAATTGAGTAAAATATTCGCCATGCCTGGTGAGAGATTGGCCAAAACATTATATATACATATCATATTATTGATAAAATCGCCTTCCATTTTTCCTATATACCATGGAGATTCGCCCATTTATTATACATGTAAATTTAGGGGGGGTTCTTAAAATTTTCCCTGGTTGTATTGCATGCCTCAACCCACAAATGAAGTGGTAGGACTTGGTCATCTACATCACACGAGCTACTCCCACAATTGTTTTGTTCTTCCTTTCTGCCACTCCATTCTACTGTTGGTTATGGGGTGTCGTCAACTCCCATTTAATTGCTTCTACTGCACAGAAGTCCTTAAACTATTGAGAGACATACTCTCCACCATTGTCACTTCACAAGGCCTTTATTTTCTTTCCATATTCTTTCTCAACCAAGGATTCGAACTCACAAAACCTTGAGAGGGTTTGATCCTTCTTCTGCATGAAGTAGATTCAACATCTACGAGAAAAATCATCAATAAAAATAACATAGTACCTTTGTTTAGCAGTGGAGGCTACCGAGAATGGTCCACACACATTTGGATGAACTCACTCTAGGATTGTTCTAGCTCGACTCTCTCCTTCCTGAAAGGAAGATTTTGCGTGCTTACCCAAGGTACAACCTTTGCATGTATCCACTTGCTCCAGTTTACGCTTGGGAAGTCTGGTAGAAATATGTTGCATGATCTTCAAGGCCCCATGGTGCAAGTGGACCAATCTTCTATGCCATTCCTTGCCAATATCTAGGCTCTGCACCAAATCTACTTTGGAACTCAATGCATCACAGTCATCTACCTCTAGCCTTTAGAGATTCTTTACTCAAATGCCAATCCTCTTGGTCTATCCAGTGTCAACGTGCCTCAGGAATGCCTTTCCTTTAATAAAGACAACATCATATCCTTTGTCTTCCAACATTGTGATGGACACCAGATTCTTCTTCAAACCAGGCACATACTTTACGTCAGTCATGGCAAGAGGAGCTCCATGCTCCCTCTAAAACACAATCGTTCCTTCACCTGAAACACGGTACTTTCCATCATTGCCCATCTCTATGCACATATGGAGGCCCTTCTCCTCCAAGGTACTCGATAGACTCTTTTTGTCAATCATGTGGAATGAGGCTCCACTGTCCAGGTACCAAACACAACCCACCATCGATCAAACCATGCATGCGATGATGGTGAAATCCAATTCGAACTGTGAGGCCAGTGTCTCACCATCTGATCCTTTCGAGGATCCATTCTTGGATTTCTTTTGTGGACAATTCGTAACATAATGGCCCACCTCATGATAATGAAAGAATCACACTTTTGATTTGTCAATCTTCTTCCCACCATGTGAAGAAATCGATATGGAATGGGATGCCTTCCCTTTCCCTTTCCTTTCCTTACTCGCTAAGGCTAGATTTTCTTCATCATCATGCTTTGATGAAGATCCATCTTCGATGCATCTCCTTATCTCCTCCTGCATCAAATCCAACCATAGTCATTCCTAATGTAGCAGTTTCTCTCTTCCATTTACTCAGTCTTGGTAGCTATGCTAGCTCTTATGAAGATTGAGGGGAGCAAGACTCACCATGTCATCACTCGCTGTCGTGAATCCTACACTTCCAAGCTCATACCTGTAGGTGGTGAGATTGTTTAGATATGTAGAGATTGTTTCACCCTTTTCACACTTGATTTTCCAAAGCTTTTCTTTCAGTGCCAGCTTGCTCTGATCGTTGTTGTTTTGATGTAGATCCTTCAACGTTTTCCACATTGAAAATGGTTTCTCCTTCCCATGGAGACTCGAGACAATTTGGTCTCAAACTCCCTCCAGAAGGATCCTCCTCACTCTAGCTACACATTTCTTCCATTCTGTCAATTCTTTGGCATTAGCAGCTGCTGGCTTGGGGAATTCTTGATCAATGAAGTCCCTCAAACCATTTTCCTCTAATACCTCTTCCATGCGATCCTTCCAAGCTATATAATTCGAGCTACCATCCAGGGCATACTCAAGTCTCAGATGGTTGAATGCCATTGGTGAAATTTGAGATGTGATAAGAATTCGATTTCTATAATTAGGAACTTTAAACTTTGAACTTCTCCCTTCTTTGTATATTGGTCTACGCTTTGATCACCTTTGCTCTGATACCATGTAGAATTTCTCACTGTAGATCACCTAATAATGCAATATACTAAAGCAAAATACTTGATCTAATTCTACAAACAAACTTGCAGAAGCTTAATCGATTTTGAGCAAGATCAAATAGAACATATATAACAGAGAATGACAAATAAATCACACATGAACACAGAAGAATACTCTGGGGAAAGCCTCAGCTAAAAAGCCTATTATCTGTATTATCATACAAGTGGAAATATCTCCAGATTACACAAAGCTTTAGCTCACAAGCTATCCAGCTCTTAGTACAATCCCTCAATGCTACTCATAGACTGAATAGACACAACATATGCCTTCCCTCAATCCTTCAATCCTCCTATTTCCATGTGTAGTTTCTCCTGGGTCCTCTGGCTGCCACCTGTGTGAATTCATCTCTCACACAACTCATCAAGCTCAGAAGTAACTACGTAATATCCAAGGAATGAATTTCTTCTGCATGCAAGAGATATCCCCAATGGAATATTCCTGCAACTAATAGTACATTGCCCCATGCTTTGATCTCAACTCGGTCTCTGATTGAACTGACATGCATGAGTTATTTATGAGAGAATATTCAGTTATTTGAAGTACACTTGTTACATGCATGCATGCATTAACTAATTGAACTCACAATTAGTTCCACAAACTGTTGAACTAATCTAACTGGACTTAACTCAGTTAACTAAGCTAACTAATTACAACTCAAAGTACAACTCATCCTGATCTCCTTAATTAAGGGATAACTTCCTCAATCAAAGGGATAATTGTTGCACGTCTTCACATAGACTTCATGTTTGATTTCTCCAACTAATTAACTCAAGATGAATTAATTAATTATTTTTCAAACAACTGCTAAGATCAAATTCGAATTTTAATTCTCAATTTTAGTTCACGGACTAACTAAAATTAGAATGTATCCTGAAATGCTATTTATAGCAATGCTATTTTTAGCACTTCTATATTTATCATTTCTTGTTGCTATTTTCAACATTAATTTGTGCCATGCTTTCTTGTATTGTCGAGTTTCTTTTCCATAAACTCCTCCCAGCTTTGGTTTTGTTATGACCCTCTGAGTTATTTTAATCAAAATTGCTCTGACTGTTACGAGAGTTTTATTACTTCTATGATTATAACCACATAATGGTTAGCAAGTTCAAGTTAGGGTTTTTAGTTTAGTATTAGGGTTAGACTTAATTCAGTTCTTTGTATTTGTATAACCATGGACCAATATTTCTTGAGACTTTTGACTATAAGATTTTAGTTTACTTTCATGGCTACTATGCTCCATGTCATATCCATTTTTTCTTATTTGAATGAGAGTCTCGTTCTTTTAGTAAGAGTCGAAGAATATATATATCACTATTATTGTTCCCAATTGTGCAGGTCAGAATGAAAATTAAGTGACCCAAATGTTGGTATTTAAGAGCTAATCCATTGCTATTATATTTATATTCATGATTATACATCTCTTGTTCTTTTTGCATGCAAAAGTTTACAGATATGTTATTTCTCTTATTTCAGTGTTAAATGTGTTCTTTGACACCTTTAATGAATGTTTCTTATGTTTCACAACATTCTTGGTAGCTTGTTTACTTTTGTCTTAAATTATTTAAGAAAAGACAATCTTACATGATCTATTCATATTGTCCACTTCTTGGTTAAAAAGAATGAATAAGGGTAATTATGATTTTCTTTTCTTCTTGCATTGCATAACCCACACCTAGTTTGTACCCGATAGGTCAACAAACTTGGCTTCTTCTAGGTTCTTCTCCTACACATACGATGCCCATTTCCTTATACACTCGGGTTCTAGACTATCTTTCAGCAAATTTCCAGTTTGCTAGTCTAGGGTTAACCAGTCCCCAAAACTTACCTATCTTTCCACAATTGGTTTCCTCAAGGAAAGAAATTGTTATCACTCAGTATCCCATTGTGTTTGCTTTCCTCACTCCCCAATATCCTTCTAAAGGTGCGGCCACCTAGTATGTCCATCAAGTCAGAAACTGTTAAACAAATTCTTATGAACTTGCTTTTCCATGCTCTGTCAATTATCTTTATTGAAATTACAACAAGAACAAAATCTTTAAATTCCTACAACTTACGGCTCATACACAAGTCAGAGTCGATGACATATTATTATGACTGCATGCTTACCTTTGAACTATTATTCTAACCTCAAATACAGATGAACATCCTAATTTACCCCTAAAAGAGTTCATATACCATTTCGATAGTTCTACTTTTACTTTAATTTGCAAGAAATAAAAGAAAAAAAAGTTAAACACTTCTCTATATACTTTAATCTAGCTAGAAACTCATGTAGGAATTCCACTCCTCTCTACAAATGAGAACAAGTATTACGTCTATTTCTCCCCCCAAGCTTCTTGATTTCTAGACAAACAATGTAGTTATGACTAATCACAGTCAATTCTAAGGCATCAAGACTTAGTCCAACCTAGAACTCACAAATTGACTTGACTTAGAGCTTTACATTGGTTCTAGACCAGCTCAAGAAAGCTTCTCCAAGCAGTGTTTTTGCCTCATCTATGGTGCTATGTCAAAAATATCTTATCTTCTCCGATTGGGTGTATCCTTCATTTTCTCCTACATTAGAGAAGAAAAACATTTTGGAAAACACCCCCTCCTTCTACTAAGACCTTTTAATCCCTAGGAAGTGGGAGATGATAATTGTATGTAACTTTCTGGAAACCAAAAAAATCTTCTTGTGGTCTTTTCCGCGAGTTTCTAACTTTAAAAGAAACTGAAATTATATAATAATTACGTTGTAAGGCATTCCCTCTAAGAAGAACACCCCCAATTTCCACTTCGCACTAGTATCCAGAATGAGATTGAGTGTTAGACAACTAAAAAGTTGTCAGTCGCTTGATCTAATACCACAGTTTCAACTGTAAACAAAATCCCTTTATTTACCTGGATTAACTGACAACTTCGACACCAAGTAATTCAACTCCCTTATTTACATGGCTCAACTGACAGCTTTGGCAGTTGGTAGTTCAACTACCTTATTTACATGGCTCACAACTTCAAAAGTAAATAGTTTGCATTTATATCATGTTTTTCCCCCGAACAAGATTGAAGAAGGTTGAGGTGCACTTGAATGGCTTCTTTTTGTGGTTTTTGATCATGGCAAAGGTATGGAGAAGGATTTGAAGAGAGTGGTAGGCAGTGGCCACGCCATCCCTACCATGTTAGTGGGTGGCCAACTCTTGGGAGAAATAGACCTTGTAATGGCCTCCCATCAATGGCACATTGGTCCCTCTTTCGAAATAAGCAAGAGCCTTGTGGTTCTAAAAAACTTCCACCACAAATTCTTCTAGAACCTATGGCCTTGAAGGTATGAGTGCTATCTATGTAAAGATTTATTCCTTCCATGGACTCTTCATGCTTCCCTCGCAACATCTTTATCTTTCAGTGGAATTGAATACCATCTCCACTTGTTTCTCCAGTCACTGTAATCATTCATAAGGAACTATTTGACAAAAAAATTGCTTTGTCGATGATGATCCATGGTGATTTCACAAGTCAAAGATACAAAGATATAACGTTTGAGCAGTTTATGAATATTCTGGGTATTTCTACGTGTCAAGAATTGAAAACTTAGGTTATATTCAACATAGATATAGTCCAAGGAATCATAATCCTTAAGACCCTCTAAAAAACTTCAAACTTCAAAGAAATGTTTGTCACGGGAGAGATTTGATTTATAATTGAGATTTGATAGATAGTAATAAAGAAATATATATTTTTTAAATATGGGGAATTATTTATTATTGTTATTGAGATTGAATGGAAATTTCTTGGCTACCGAGTTGTATCTAGCACTTCTTTGGAAATCACTCACTATTTTATTCTTAAGAGTCTTGAATATTTGGTTGAAATTTGCACACTATAACTTTCCACATTTGATCGTATGCATATCGTCGTTAGAAACTCATAAAATACCTTCCGGCCAGGTCTGATCACAGGTATTTAGATCGATCTTTGTAACTTTCATACGAATATTTAAAATAATAAAAGGGAACGAGAAGAACTACCAACTTCCGGAGTTTGAATGCCAATGAAGAAGAGGATGACGGAAAATGCAATGAATACCGATATTACACATCACACCATAACTGTGAAGAAAGATGAAACAAATAATGCGAGGGATATTAGAAGGAAAAATATAGAAAACCAACTAACATACAGACATTGAAGTCCACCTCAATCAACATGGTTTACTTAATTTCCTGCAACATTTGTCAGTGACTAGGTTCTCTTATTATATAAGAATTAACGAAACACAGTTTTATTTAGTTGAAGGAAATAGAAAATTGGTGGAGCTCTCAATTTCTAAGGACGTGAGACTCTTACTGGTCTCTTTGTTTAACATGATTCTAGTAGGGAGGTCCTGGTAGTGCAGGCCAAGTCAATTTTAGTATGGAATCTTTTTATAGTTATGCACGCACAATGATTTTTTTTTGTTTAATGTTGTTCCCACTCACTTATTTTAATTACAACCAATAACATGTTCATTCCTCATGTGTCAATCCCCCAGTCTGATTATTCAACTTAATTTTTAAATTTGGAGGTTTGATTTCCTTTTCAAATTAATCATCTTTGTATGCCTTATGGATTTTAAGTTTTACAAGTTTAGTTACATTAGAATCTTGATCAAACTCCCTGGAATTAATATCATTGAGGCGGTAAGGTATTTTGCTGTCTTTATAGTTCAGATGGGAATTAATATGATTGAGGCAGTAAGGTATTTTGGTGTCTTTATAGATCAGATGTGGAAGCTGAAGGAAGATAAATAGTGATAAATGATATAAGAATATATGTATGTAGTTTTTATGAATAGAAAAAGGGATGTGGTTGGCATGTGTTAGACATTTTGATATGGGATGAGTTATGTTTTGTACATATTTTTTTAGATTGAGCCATGTATATGTATGGAGTCTAATAGTTTTCTGAAATACATGATTTTTTCAATAAGGAATGTACATGCATTTAGTAGCCTAGAAATATAAAAGAAAAAAAGAGCTAAGACAAATTTATAAGAATTAATAAATCCACCTTACCATTGTTCCATTGTTACGCACTCTATGCTTTTGTATTTTCTATTTTGATATTTGGGTGGACTTAATATTCAATACTGACATTTTTGTGCTCAAATATTTATTCCAAATATCTATTTCAGCTTGAGTGCTCATAAAATTGGCACTTTATGATTTTTTTTCCTTGGTGACAAGGATCTAGACTAGATCCATAGTTCACTCATGTCCATATTTCAATCTAATCAAGTGAAATATAATAATTAATATGATATATTATTTGATTTTCTAGTGAAAATGGATCATCTTTGTGAACAACTTATCAGTGGTATGTTTATTATTGATGGTGAATATCAAATATTATATTTGAGGGAAAATTACTCCTTTGGAGACTTAATTATCTTAATATATTTAATAATATGCATTTCTTTTGTTGTATTGATTTGGTTTTTTCTCTCATGGTTGTAATTAGTTCACTGATGGGTGATTAATTTCTTGTATTGATTTATTTTTTGTTAAACAATTTTGAATTTAACCATAAACATTCAAATACCTTTTTAATAGATTAAATATGCCATTTGTATTATATGTTTGTATTGAGGGTTGATAAAAACAAATATTTAAGATTAAAGATCATGTTGATAAATTTGATGGTTTATAGTTTCATAATTATAGGTTTTTATAATTTTAGATTCGAGAGATTTATAACTTTAGATTTGATATATTTAGATCAAAGGAGTTTAGTGAATAGGGAATCAAATATCCGTTAAGTTGCAATATTTTATATAATAATTAATAACATGCAATGCTTTACACAATAATTAATACAAAGTTGAATACACACGTCATATTTATGCCATATCAATAAATTAAATGTAAACATTGATAAATACAATATATCTCAATTATATATTAGCTTGTAGAAATCTACAATATATCTCAATTATACATCAATTATTTATTATTGGTTCTTCGACAATTAGTGATAATCAACTAGCTATAAATTCAATATTTTTTATTGCCATGTGAGAAGAGAATAAAGCACCCCTTCTTTATGATTTTTGGTATTACTGATATTATCCTTGAAAATCCAAAGTGAAATTAATAAATAAATATAAAGCCAGAGACTACTGAACATAATCAGATAATGTTGCTTCTCGCTAAATGTGAATCTGAATCCAAAGTGGAATTAATAAATAAATATAAAGCCAGAGACTATTGAACATAATCTGATAATGTTGCTTCTCGCTAAATGTGAATCTGACCTGTACCACGAATTTGAACATAATGAAGTTGCCATTAATGAATGTAAACCAAATATGTCAAATGATGGGATATAAACTTAGCGTTTGTAAAAAATAAGTGGTCTTTGTTATTTAAAATTAGCATTGCATTGTACTTAGTAATTAACATCAATGGTAAAACAAATATGTCAAATGATTAGATATAGCTATAAAACCTCGATATTACATTTAGGAAAAATGGTAACAATTTTATAGTAGAAAATTAATATAACATAAAAATAAAGCATAATTTAATTTATATTTAAAATAATTAATTTATTCATTCATTTTAATTGATTTTTTTAAAGAAGAATTTCATAACTGGAGTTGTCTTTAGTGCTATTTTGATTTTTTTAAATAAGAATTTCATAATTGGAGTTGTTTTTAGTGAGATTTTTTGGAAGATTTTTCGGTGGAATTTTCCAGGCTAATTTCTCTAAAATCCGGCAAGAATTCATTGAAATCACATGTTTAATGGCTAACCCCTTCACAATAGAAGTGGCCTAGGGGTTTTTCACGGTGGCTAATCTATATCTAAAAAAAATAGTTTAAATAACACAAATCAAGATTTCATCTCAAATTTTCTGCCAAATTTTGGCACCGGAAACTCCCAAAAATTCCACTAAAGACAACTCCTTTCATATTTAACATTATAAAATAATATTAATTATTAGGTCATAGGCATATCTTATAAGCTGAATATTTGAAAAAATAAATTTATTTTTTATCATTGAAAATTACCATATTACAAAACAATAGCAACCATTTTCTGCAATGTAAAATTAATAAAACATAAATTTAATATAACATAAAGATAGGGCATAAATGAATTTATATTTAAAATAATTAATTAATTCATCAATTTGAAATTTTTAAATTCATAGATGGTTTATTGGAAGTTTTTAAATTAGTCTATAAATAATTTATTAAAATTTATAATACATATTATCATAAATAATTATTATTTCTTAAAAAAAATATAAATAAAATTATCATTAATAATAGCAATAGATTATAAATATATTCTAGAACTGTATTATTAATTAAAAAAAAAAAAAAATCAATTAATAACACCATTATATAACATTAATAATGCTTAAAATTGTTAATAAACATTATTATCCATATTATTTTCAAAAATTAAATTATCAACATTAGTTCCAGTAGCAAACAATAAAAACATTAAAATTATTAATAAATTTTAAGATTAATAATATAAATCAAAATGGTTTAATGCCCTATGGTTTATAATATTGATCCTTTAGATTTCTTAATCGAGTGAGTTTATAATATTAATCCCTTAGATTTTTAATACTAATATTATGGTTGATAATACTTGAGTTTCATATATTAAACTTATAATATATCTTGGTTTTATAATATGGATCCTAAAGTTTCTAATATTAACCATGGGTTTGTATTCATAAGTTTTAAAATTAAGCATATGGTTTATAATATTAATCTTAGCCGTAAATATCAATTCCTTAACTTTATAATTCTTTGGGTTTATAGTATTAATCCTCTGGGTTCATTGATCTCAGGGTTTATGTTCCTATGATTTAATATTAATAACTTAGGGTTTATTATTAATCCTTTGATTTTATGAATCCCTTGGGTTTCAATCCCTCGGGTTTTTAATATTAATCATTTGGGTTTATCAATCCCTTAGTTTTATAATATTGATCCTTTGGGTTTAAAATTATCCCCCCAATTTATAATCCATTGAGTTTATAATATTAATCCCTTCGATTTATTAACTCCTTGGATTTATAGTATTAATCTATTGGGTTTATAATATCAATTCTAAGGTTTATAATATTGATCTTAGAGTTCATATTCGTAGGGTTTAATATTAATGATAGGTCTAATGTTATTCACATGGGTTTATAATCCCTTGGGTTTTTAATATTAATGTAATGGATTTATTAATCTAATCCAATAGTATTAATCTCTTGGGTTTTTAATAATCCCCTTAGTTTATTAATCTAACGGTTCATATTCCTAGGGTATAATATTATTGATAAGGTTTATAATATCAATCCTAGGGTTTAATATAAATCCCTTGGGTTTATAATCCATTGGGTTTGTAATATTAATTATAGGGTTTATATTCCTAGTGTTTAATATTAATCCTAGGTTTTACAATATTAATCCCTTCAGTTTATTAATTTTAGAGTTTATATTCCTAGGGTTTAATTTTATTCCCTTGGGTTTTTTTTTTTCTAAATTGGACTAATTCTATTAATCAAAAACACGGTACAAGATGATACAAGCAAGAGAGACAAAAAACTGGCAACCGGAAATGATAGGACTATCAACCTCGGTTCCGGAGAAGAAGTGAAACAAGAAAGAAGCTACAACATATGGTTGAAACCAAAAAGACTAATTTCTACCCAGAATGGGCAGAAGCCTCAACACGAAGCTTTTTCCCTTTCCTTTTTTTGACTTCGACCCAACCATCCTGGGGTGAATGGGCAATAACAACTTGAAGATTGGGGATCTCCACAGGGGGGGCCTCCTTTTCTGAGTTAGAGGAGGAGGTCAGATGGACGCATTTCTAGGCGATGGCTGTATCGGAGGAATGCGTCGGACCATTGGTCGAAGGGACCACGGAATGAGGGGCTTGATCCAGTTCTGCATCGCTACCTTCATCTTCAGAGCGAGGGGAATCGGAATCCATGACTGGTGGTGCAGAGCAAGGAGCCCAACGTTTGGGCTTGGGCTTGGAGAGGTTATCCTTATTCTCTTTTGCCGGGAGAAATGGGAAGGAGTTCTGCAAATGCCCTGATTCGTGGCAATGGCGGCAATGGAATGCAGTATTTTCATAATCCAGTGTCTAGGTCCAGACAAAATCGTTTATCTTGAGATTGATTTGATCTGGAAATCCTTTGCTCAAATCTAACTCCACACAAAATTCGGCATAAGTGTAGAGACCTTTGTTTTCCCGCCAATAATCTCCCATTAAGAAACTGCCCAAGGTGTTGCCTATAGCTTTATAGACTGCAATATGCCATAGGTGGGTAGGTAAGTTTGGAAGCCTGATCCATATAGGTCTCCTAGTAATGACAACAGTTGCGGGATCAAAATCTGGGAACCAAGGAGTCAAGAAGAGCCCTATAGTTCCCATGAACCAAGGGCCTTCTTCTAAAGCCTTCTCATAATTCTTACTGTCATGAAATAGACCATTGAAGTATCCTTTTGAATAGGAACTCATCTTAGAATGATGAGTCTAGTTTGCATGATTCTATGCATAGAGATCTTGAGACCACGGCCAAAGTCCGTTGAATCTGCAAGTGATGGCTCTTTCTGCAAAATCTTGAAGTTGGATTGCAAGACCTTCATGGGTGATTTCAATAGAGGGAACTTCCTCTATCTTGTCAACCAAAAAAGGCTTAGGTTTAAGGGCTTCTGGGGGTTTGGGGTTCTCAGAGTGTACTGCATATTTGTAAGAGAAAGGAGGAGCAGAGGATGACTGTCCTGCTGCACCTCCTCCCGAATGGAGGGTTAACACCAAAGAGTTGTTTCTGGTAATGCTATAAAAAGATAGGGGAAGAAGGTATTTAAGTTGTTTACCTTGAAAGAGAAGTCTCTGAAGGCTTGAAGGGATCCCAATCCATCGTTCTAGATCTAGTTTGAGATCCAGCACCAGATCTAAAGATCTGGCCCATTGCAAGATGGTTTTGCCTGTAGGCTGAGAAATTTGGATCTAAAAGGAGTCAAAGAAGTGCCTAGACACAGTGCCAGGGCCTCTTGTGCTTCCGAGAGAAAATTTTGCCATTAGGTGTGAAGCTATGGAATCAATGGCAAGACTGCATGAATCAATTTTATCGGCTTCCTTATCTGGAATCTCCATTGCAAACTCCTCCTCCAGTGCCATCACGATCTGGACGGTGTGCAAGCTATCCAAACCTAAATCCTTCTGAAAGTGCACATTAGGATTAACCTTGAAAGGATCGATCTTTGGGAAGCTCTTCACAACACTGAGAACATGCTCTGTGACCTTGTCCTTGTCAAGGAAGGTGTCGTTGCTGCCGCCCTCAGATGACATCAAACGGCTACCATTACTCCAGGACCCCCATCCTACGACTCTGAGCGCAGGTCGACCTTTGTTGTTAACCTTAACCCTAAAGTGGCTAAGCAGAGCATTTCTAAAAACCATTTCTTCCCAAAAGTTTTCCTTCATTCCCTTGGGCTTTCAATGTTAAGCCCTTGTGTTTATTAATCCATTAGGTTTATAAATAAAAAATATCATTAATCATAGCAATAACATTTAAATTAATATTATAAACCATATTATTGGGGAATATTATAAATGGTATTATTAATAATATTATTAATCACAAAATCATAAGAAAATTAAAAATACAAAAATTATTAAGAATATGACCCCTCTCTATTTGTTTAGTTGTTCGTGGTTTCATGGTTTAGTAATAATAGTCTCAGTCTTTTAATAACATTAATCTCTTTATTAATCAATAATCTTTAAGTAT